>OX328123.1:159028212-159307308 GCA_946811695.1 Gonocerus acuteangulatus
AAACATTAACATAAATATCAGTACCTATATGCTTGAAAATATAAATATAAATATATATATATATATATATATATATATATATATATATATACATATATATACACACACACACACGTATATATACATATACATATATGTATACATACACACACACATATATGCATATATACACATGAATACATACATACACACACATACACATATATATATATATATATATATATATATATATACATATATGTATATATATATATATATATATATATATATATATATATATATAAAGTATAATAATAGCATATATATAAATATATATAAAGCATATATATACATAATAATACATTTTAATTTTATACAATGCCCAGCAAGAAACAGGCATTCTATAGAATACCTAGGCATTATATAGAATACCTAGGCATTATATAGAATACCTAGGCATTATATAGAATACCTAGGCATTCTATATAATGACTAGACATTACTTGGACCCATGTACAGACAGTGATCCGTTACAATTTTATTATATGTATAGACACGATCAGCATGAATAATTTTCAGCGCGGTTCCTCCCTCCCTCCATAGGTATAAACCCCGCTTATAAGGTTGACCTCATGACGCAATCCGGAAGTGCCGACTAGAAATTTGTTTTTTTCTGATATATATCTACGGTCAGAGGGAATAAGTTAGTAAATCGAAACATTTACAAAATGAGTTAATTTCACTATGATAATCTCCTAAGCCTCGTGGATAGTGTAACGAAGGCATCTCGTAAAATAGCGTGTTTTATCTGGTAATTCAACTTACCGAAATTCAGTCAAGCATCGCTAATGTGAACAACAATATAAGTCGAATTACCATAGTTTGTTTTGACGAATCTCTGTAGACAACTGCATTTATCTGTTTCTTCACTGTGGCTAAATGCTCTACACATAGTGATCGTTTTATGTTAAATCAATTATTTCATGTTTAGAGTTGTCTCATTAACGAGAAAGGGAAGCTATATCGAATTATTTCATGTTTAGAGTGGTCTCATTAACGAGAAAGGGAAGCTATATCGAATTATTTCATGTTTAGAGTGGTCTCATTAACGAGAAAGGGAAGCTATATCGAATTATTTCATGTTTAGAGTGGTCTCATTAACGAGAAAGGGAAGCTATATCGAATTATTTCATGTTTAGAGTGGTCTCATTAACGAGAAAGGGAAGCTATATCGAATTATTTCATGTTTAGAGTGGTCTCATTAACGAGAAAGGGAAGCTATATCGAATTATTTCATGTTTAGAGTGGTCTCATTAAAGAGAAAGGGAAGCTATATCGAATTATTTCATGTTTAGAGTGGTCTCATTAACGAGAAAGGGAAGCTATATCGAATTATTTCATGTTTAGAGTGGTCTCATTAACGAGAAAGGGAAGCTATATCGAATTATTTCATGTTTAGAGTGGTCTCATTAACGAGAAAGGGAAGCTATATCGACTTATTTCATGTTTAGAGTGGTCTCATTAACGAGAAAGGGAAGCTATATCGAATTATTTCATGTTTAGAGTGGTCTCATTAACGAGAAAGGGAAGCTATATCGACTTATTTCATGTTTAGAGTGGTCTCATTAACGAGAAAGGGAAGCTATATCGAATTATTTCATGTTTAGAGTGGTCTCATTAACGAGAAAGGGAAGCTATATCGAATTATTTCATGTTTAGAGTGGTCTCATTAACGAGAAAGGGAAGCTATATCGAATTATTTCATGTTTAGAGTGGTCTCATTAACGAGAAAGGGAAGCTATATCGACTTATTTCATGTTTAGAGTGGTCTCATTAACGAGAAAGGGAAGCTATATCGACTTATTTCATGTTTAGAGTGGTCTCATTAACGAGAAAGGGAAGCTATATCGAATTAATAAATGATTACAATGATTCCTACAAATTAAACAAACAAATAATTAAGTTCAGTCCAAAATCGTAGACTTGAAGGACGAATGAATGTTTGCATTATTTTGTTTCGGTTAATGGAAAAATACTTCCATTATGTATTCTAAATAATATTACCTTGCAAAAGAAATCTATTAGTCCGAGAGCCAGCAACGCACCTTTCATGAAGTGTTTTATGCACCCCGAAATTTTGCTATAATGTACATCTTAGGTTTTTTTTTTTTTGATCATTAAAAATAACAAAATCATCCACTGATATAGTTACAGGTCGTTTTGTTAATAAAAATCACGGATAAGTCAAATGAATTGTAATAAAAACACATCAAATTAAAATACGAATGTTTAGTCTATACTTATATAAAACAAGATCATGTGAGCAAGAACCAATGAGAGCACCGAAAACAACCAACCCTGCGCGGTCGACTCTTGCACTCTTACGGTTACGCGCAGTGTATTGCATTCTATCATAAGCAACATTTATTTTCATGTTTCCTGATAATTAAACCCCACAAAAGTGTCTGCCCTTTTGCAATTATTTTCAAATTTGTTTATTGAAGACGCTGTTTAAATCGCAGCATGAATAAAGCACTTCATTCAATATTAAAAATAAAAACTAGGTACTTTGTTTTTTTTTTTATTGTTATCATTTTAACCCCCTTAAAAGTGCCTGCCTTATTTATTATTAATTTGAAATTTGCCTTAATTTGCCATTTTTTTCATTAATAATAGTTGGCTTCTGAATAAAACTCTACTTTTAGACAATATTGTTTTGTACCTTTCCCCTATGGACAGTACCTGGTGTTCCAAGGTATGCCCAGGAAACACATATTTACCTTCTTATCTACCTAAGACGTACATATAGCAAAATTTCAGGGTGCATAAAACACTTCATGGAAAGTGCGTTGCTGGCTCTCGGTCTATATGGAAAGAATGGTACATTCTCACTGCCATAAATATAAGAATGTATTATTTTCAACCAATTCCATAAATGGACATGGCTCGCCCCCCCCCCCTCCACCAACTCCCTTCCCCTCCCCTCCCATCCATCTCCCTTCCCCCACATCCTTCCCGCACATAATCTCTACAAGCTAATATTTTGATGCTAAATAAGGCTAATGCAACATATACTAATGAAATTCTATACTGTAGGAATATGGCAACAATATAAACCAAATATATTTTCTTTCTTTTTTTTTAATATTCTTTTCTTGTGATGTCAGACAGCTAAGGCGAGAAAATGTTGGCAGAGCTAAGAAAGAGCGTCGCCATTTGTAACTGAGCCGAGATTAGTGAAGTAGTAAGACCTAAGATGTGGCCGAGTATGGGCCTACAGCGAGAAGGTTAAAAATAACCGAATCCGCTGCTGGGTTTAAACTAAGCGGGAGTCCCTCATGGCAGCATCCATAGACCAACACTATGTTCTATTTATGATCTGTCCATTCTCGGCCCGTTCTGCTCTTTCTCCCTCCCCGGCTGCCGGCTCACCATCGCTTCAGTTTCATGTTATCTTCTGAGCAGGAGCAATTTCAAGACAGTAATTTGACTCGCAATACTCCATATTAATTCTACAGAAATAAAATTATTTTTTGAATGAAAACTATTCATTTTACTTTCAATCCTCACTTGTATCTCTTTATTTTTATTCGCCCTAGATTATCCTTTCCTTGAATGCAAATGGCATCAGATAAAAACAAAATTGCTATAAATATGGAATCTTTTTTACTATAGAGTTTTATTTCTGGAGGTCGAATTAATATCACGCTGAAGTTTTGCAAATAATGTTCAATTACGAGTATATTTATTTAATTTGCGAGGAAACATTAATTTTCGGCATTAAATAGTTTGACAAAGAACATTCACCGAAAAAATAGGGATGATCAGGGTTAAGGGAGATTAGGAGCATTCAGATTTAGGTTACAATAAAATGTATCGGATGTTTTTAACACGGTTATTTTAGTAAAGCGGAAACAATAGCCTTTGTTAAATGTTGATAAGTATTGTTTGTAATAATATGAAATTGTTAAATATTTCTTGAATTAACATATTTCACACAATTTAATTTCTTCTTAATATGGTGTAAGTCGCTCATTTGAGAATATTTAAGTCGTTTGAATCCTTATATTTAGTAGTGATGTTTTTATTTTCGGCTATAATGTAATTATTGCAACCGAATTTGATAAAACTAAGGAATCAGTGTGAAAAGTGTAAAGCAGTAATTGATTTATCTAGAAGTTTGAAAGAGGTAAATTGCAAAAGAGTTAGATTTTTGTTAAAATTGAATATTTTTTCTTGTAGTTCGATCACTCAAATTATGTAAACTGTGATTTGTTGTTTGTGTAATGCCTTTGCATGTTTCTGTTTTTTGAAGATCGTATATTTCTATTTGGGTTTTTGAAGTTCTCATACCTTTTATCATTTGAGGGTTGAAATAAATAGTAAAGCATTTAAGAAAAAACTTCAAGCAAGATTCAATTTATTAAAATAATTTAAAATAAATATATAAAGATCTTATATAAACAATAAAGAAACAACCTCCTTCTTCTCTTTATGTACATCCCTTTTGTTCTCGAACATTTCACTTCATATTATTACGTCAAAAAATAAAATATAGTAGGTGTTATCTATTGTCCGCGCCTGTACATAGTACAAAAAATAATTAGATGGAAGAAACGTTTTGCGAGATAGCTTAGAAGCATTTACGGTGGACGATTCCTGGGCCGGACTCGTCGTATTCCTGCTTGGAGATCCACATCTGCTGGAAGGTGGAGAGAGAGGCCAAGATGGAACCACCGATCCATACGGAGTATTTCCTCTCAGGTGGTGCAATGATCTTGATCTTGATGGTTGATGGAGCAAGAGCGGTGATTTCCTTCTGCATCCTGTCAGCAATACCTGGGTACATGGTGGTACCTCCGGAAAGGACGGTGTTGGCGTACAAGTCCTTCCTGATGTCAACATCGCACTTCATGATGGAGTTGTAGACAGTCTCATGGATACCGCAAGATTCCATACCCAAGAAGGAAGGCTGGAAGAGAGCTTCTGGGCAACGGAACCTCTCGTTACCAATGGTGATGACCTGTCCGTCGGGAAGTTCATAGGACTTCTCGAGGGAGGTGGAAGCAGCGGCGGTGGCCATTTCCTGCTCGAAGTCGAGGGCGACATAGCAAAGTTTTTCCTTGATGTCTCTGACGATTTCTCGTTCAGCTGTGGGTCAGAAAAACACAAAGTCTTAGAATGAGAATCGTGCAGAGTGACGTCCAACATAGCCCCCCTTGGTCAACCAGAAATTCATGTTGCAAATATCACGCTTCCCCCAAACCGCGTGCTGATAACAAAATATCAAAGCAATTTTTATAAAACGAGCTCAGATTTAGCCATTTTCCTTGCACAATTTAGTTGATCTCTCCGAATTTAGATAATTCAACAGATTTACTCATTCTTTTAAAAAATGATTAAAAAAGAGAAAAATAAACCAATTCTAGTCAGAAAACAGGTAATAAGGAAAGAGGTCTGTCAATATGTATAAAAAATTGATATTTTTTGGATTCTTGAATATTAAGGTCGGTTTGATGGTAAAATTATAAATCTTTATATTTTTCTATTATTTTCAGACTCTAGAGTTACTGATTTACTGCTTAAGTCCAAAGTGAGTGTGATTTTTTTGTTGTTAATTGACGAAAATAAAAACCACATTTCGAGACTGAATTCTGTTAATTGAATACGTACCAGTGGTGGTGAAGCTGTAACCACGTTCAGTAAGGATCTTCATGAGGTAGTCAGTCAAGTCACGGCCAGCCAAGTCCAGACGGAGGATGGCGTGGGGAAGGGCATAACCTGGAACACGAAGGAACTTCACATTAGAAAACAAGAACAACAAATAAGTTGTAGTAATTCAAACTATATCAATGTAATAACTAGGAATACTAGAGATTTAGTTAGATTCCATACCTTCATAGATGGGAACAGTGTGGGAGACACCATCACCAGAGTCGAGAACAATACCGGTGGTACGACCAGAGGCGTAGAGGGAGAGGACAGCCTGGATGGCAACATACATGGCTGGGGTGTTGAAGGTCTCAAACATGATCTGGGTCATCTTTTCCCTGTTGGCTTTTGGGTTGAGTGGAGCCTCGGTCAGGAGGATGGGGTGTTCTTCTGGAGCGACTCGCAGCTCGTTGTAGAAGGTGTGGTGCCAGATTTTCTCCATGTCGTCCCAGTTGGTGATGATTCCGTGTTCAATTGGGTATTTGAGGGTGAGGATACCTCTCTTGCTCTGGGCCTCATCACCTACATAGCTGTCCTTCTGACCCATACCGACCATGACACCCTGGAAACGGAAAGAGTCTCATGAGCGACAAGTCTGGGCTCGAAGGAAACGGACATAGCTTCGCCTCAGAGATCAAACTTACACATTATCATGCTGGAACGATATCTACATCCTCCAGAAAGAAATTACAGATATTCCAACAGGGGTACAGGCATTAGTTCCCACATTTCTTTAATATACGAGTGCACTTTTTGACCGTTTAGAATGCACCCAATATTTCTTTTGATTGAATTTGCTTATCGAAATCTTTTACCACAAACATGATTTGACCAAAACAAACATGAGATGATATTAAAATTTGCCAATGAAAACTTTTCTTGTATTAAAACCGATTGGATATTGAGCAGTAAACGTTTTCCCTTTAATGTCTATTAACATAAGCGCCCAACGAAGCCCGTTCTCCTTACAAAATTATCGAACTAATATGAAAAATATTTTTATTTGAACGAAACATTCTTGATGTGTGGAATATATGTTCTTCTTAAAACTTAATTCCTGCATAGATTCGCCTTGAAAAAAAAATCTATAATGGATATCATATCAAGTCTAACATAACAGTGAACAAATTAGACAACATGAAAAGCCCCCAAAAAACAATCATATTCTCAGTTTCATTTGATTTTCGGTTTTGTTTGAATTAAGTAACCCATGAGAAATAAATGTCCAGTAATATTCAATTTCTGGAAAGATATAATAGGAGCGTTCTCCGACTTGGTGGGGCTCTATTTCGGGTGGTTCTATTTTTGATACGCGTCTCCCCCCTCTTCTTCCCGACGGGTAGGCCTTCAAGCCCTTATTTGGTCTTAGCTCCATCCCATAAACAATATACGTATGTATATATATATATATATATATATATATATATATATATATATACATACATATATATATATATATACCAATTTCAGGAAATAGCAAAACTGGATAGCATACCAATTTAAATAGTAATAAGCCATGATTTACGAATATTCAACACAAATTACTCTGATTTAAATGAATCATATAAAAATGTTTAATAATAACCTATAACATAGTAAATAGAGTTTATAAAAATAATGCCCAACTGAGCTATGAATCTATAGCCACGAAAAGTCATGTGAAGCCTTTCAAATATTCTCGTGCCGTTTAAGAAGCAAGGCTAGCTTTACGCCTCTTCCCTTTCATTAATAACAAAGGTCTCGTTCATTCATAAAGACAATTATTGATTATTAGATACTAATAACACACATATTTATGTATTAGTCAATAAATACAATATAAAATCGCGATTTTATTTATTATAAACTAGTACTTGTTCCGATGGAATATTTAATAATATCAAAACTGTATATTTCATAAACCATTTAAATTGATTTGAGAATTTATAAATTATAATATTCCATTATAAACGCGAAACTTTTGGTTTGATTAGATATTTTGTGAAAAGTTTTAATACTTTGATAAATCTATGTAAATCATAACATGAAAATACATAACATTATTATTACTTTTGGAAATATATATTTTTTATCAATTAATATTAAAAAAAAATTAAATACTAATTTTTATTCATCGCTCAAATTCAGAAATTAGTTGAAAGTATAACTTTTTTAATTCAATTTAAAGAGAAGTATTTTAAAACTCGCCCACAAATGATTTTTTTTTTAATTTTTGGTTTAAAATGATATTATCTAAAAATGTTAGTTTTATAATAAAGTTTTACTTCTTTTTGATATTTTGGGATTTTAAAATATTTTTTAAAGTTTTAGCATGTTCACAATGATTTGAAACTTTTATATTCCTTATTCATGAGATTTTTAAGGAGATGGACTTTGTTTATATTAGTACTTGATACAAAACAGGGAGCACTTTGGTATTGTAATGTTAAATTTGAAAACAAAAGGTGGATTGTTTAGTCTTGGAAGTAGGTTGTTATTTTTTCTAATGAAAAATGTTGTAAGTAGCTTATTTATTCAACTAGTTAGATATATTGTAAGAAGAAAAGATAACTTGAACGAATCCAAAGAGGTTAAGTTCTCAATATGATGTTTTAGTATATTTATAGAGAAAAGATCCTTCAAAATTGTTAGCTGATGGAAATTGAAAAGATAACTTGAACGAATCCAAAGAGGTTAAGTTCTCAATATGATGTTTTAGTATATTTATAGAGAAAAGATCCTTCAAAATTGTTAGCTGATGGAAATTGAAAAGATAACTTGAACGAATCCAAAGAGGTTAAGTTCTCAATATGATGTTTTAGTATATTTATAGAGAAAAGATCCTTCAAAATTGTTAGCTGATGGAAATTGAAAAGATAACTTGAACGAATCCAAAGAGGTTAAGTTCTCAATATGATGTTTTAGTATATTTATAGAGAAAAGATCCTTCAAAATTGTTAGCTGATGGAAATTGAAAAGAGCAAAAACTCTGAGAGAATTTTCAAGATATTTACTGAAGTTCTGAATTGAATTTCAGTAGAATCCTAGAGAGGAATTATTTTCTTAATATTTGTTGGGGATTTGAACTACAGAATGGTGAGGAAGATTGAAATTTTTTTGTTTATTAATATTTTTTTTTGTTGGCTTTATAATGAGTGATATGTAGTGATGATTACCTGGTGCCTTGGTCTGCCGACGATGGAGGGGAAGACGGCCCTTGGTGCATCATCACCAGCGAAGCCAGCTTTGCACATTCCGGATCCATTATCAACAACAAGGGCAGCTACGTCGTCGTCACACATCTTGCTTGCTTCTTTTCACCTGCCCAAATCAACCAACACACATGAACCGGACTTAGTATAAATTTTT
The DNA here is from genome assembly GCA_946811695.1 of Gonocerus acuteangulatus. Taxonomy (NCBI): domain Eukaryota; kingdom Metazoa; phylum Arthropoda; class Insecta; order Hemiptera; family Coreidae; genus Gonocerus; species Gonocerus acuteangulatus. The sequence continues at coordinate 159,037,252 of OX328123.1, forward strand.
ATTTTTTTCTATCTTGACTGATTTTATTTTTTTGACTAAGTACTTTACACTGTTTCACTACTGAACCGCGATGCTTACCTGTTAGACCGCTTCCCTGGGCAACTTGCTAGCGAGTGACGTGGTGGGGGCCGGAGCCTGGGTTTTAAACCCTGCCTGGGGGCGGTACGGGAATAGCAGAGGCCCTACAAGGAGAGGGCTGTCCCCACCCCCTCCCCTCCATATTTGGGGCGGTGGGGACGCACCCAGGCCCCCGCCTTCAAAGGAAACACTCAACATCCCCCAGACTCTCATTCATGAAATATGTAAATCCACAAATTAAGATATAAACCACAATTTATAACAAAAATATCCAATATTTATAAAATATAGGTAATAATAATAATAATAATAATAGGAAAATTATAAATAGGATATTATTTTTTAATTTATTTATTGCATACAAGTTTTCACCATTGCAAGGAGTTGGCCTTATATAATGTTTTTAGTCCTTTGTTAGTAATATATTCATAAGCATATCTAAACACAAACTTACACACATATGTTCTATTTACATCAGACACAGATACTGTATGAAATAATAAAATTTAACTAAAAATTAATACATCTTCTATGCATTAAATTTAAGGAATATTTCAATACATATACTAAATATATACAATTTCGTAACTAAGATAAAAGTATTAAAATTATTTTTACTTAGAGAATACAGTGCAAAAACAAAACAAAAACGGATTACTTAATATTAGATATTGGTTTTTATTTGCAATTCTAGGTTTTTTGTGTTTTTATTTATTTTATTGTTATTATTATGTCAATCAGAAATTAATGACGCTCTCAATTTCAAGGAATATTTTATGTAATTATAAATGTGTATAAATTACATTTTTGAGGCACTTTTTAAAACTTCGTGAAATCGGGAATTATCAGTAGAGTGGTTGATAAACTTTGGAAAATGTAAAATAAAAATGGATGTGTCTTCAAATGCGTTATTATTTCAGAGGGTGAAGATTTCCTGAGGGTCAATAGAATAATGGATATTTTTTATTGAAAAATTGATATTATAGTTGCTGGCTGTTCTCAACTAAGTTATGGCTTTCGCAATATATTTGTTTTATAAATCTTGCATAAATTAGCAAAAATTATGCCTCGTCAAATAGAATATTCTATTCTTCTGAAAGCTAGTTTCCTTATCGGAAAATAAGTTAAATATATGTCAAAATTTGTGTCTTAAAGTGTCTGCCTTATTTATTATTCATTGTAAAATTGTCTTAATTTTACATTAATGATAGTTGACTTCTGAATAAAACACTATTTTTGGGCAATATTTTTGTGTGCACCTTTCCCCTATGCGCATTACCTGGTGTTCCAAGGTATGTCCAGGGAACACATATATGCCTTACCTACCCACGAGGTATATTATAGCAAAATTTCAACGTAATAAAACACTTCATGAAACATGCGGTTACCGGCTCTCCGGTAATATAAATAGATAAAGATTTCCTCTTTGTAATTTATTATAATCAGCTGACTTACTTATTTAATCACTAAAATATATTTACAGTCAGGCGGCTTTGCTACTTTCTGCAGCACAGTTCGTCGAAACAATCAAACACTGAAAAAAATTATCGTTCAGCTAGGGGCTTGGCCGAGGTATCCTGAAGTCCTCACTGATGGAATTCGGTTTTATGCCTCTAACATTAGCTTCCTGCAATAAAAAGCAAGTTACTTTATACAATAAGATTAACATCATAAATAACCGTTTCGAAATATAAAATCAAAACTAATATCCTAAATAAACTTAAAAAAAATCCTGAAAATTTCTCCTTAGAGGTCTTTGTCAAAATTATCTAAGTCTCGCCGTGTATATATATATATATATATATATATATATATATATATATATATATATATATTCTACTTTCGTTTCAAAAGCAGGGGGTCGATAAAGCAGTACACCATACTTTCACATTAACTACTTATGTTGAAGTATTTTGCCCTATTTAGAACAAAAAAGGAAACAGGAATTAACAAACAAAAATTACAAGGATTCTGGTACAATAAATCGAAATTCCATTATCATCCGTTAATGGCTAATAGACTTAAACTAATGTGTAAGACTTGGGTAAAATAGATTGGAAATATTGAAATAAAATAGAAAAAAAAATTTAGCAATATTAAGGACAAAATTAAACCAACAAGCACAAAAAAAAAAACAATATTTACAAAAATCGATGCTACACGGACGCATGCTACTTTGTGGAGTCGGCACAGCTATTCCAGAAAAGAATCGAAGAAAACGCTAAACGCATAGACACAAATCAGAACAGGAACACATTGACGGAACATGCAAAAACTTAAAAAAAAATCAAAAATGAATTCTTAAAAATTCAATTTTAAAAACGTTCATATATTAAATAAGGAAAGAAAAACATTGAAAAGAAAGATTAAAGAGAACATTTATAGAGTTAAAAATTAAAAAAAAAAAAAAAAAAAAAAAAAAAAAAAAAACATAAATAAATAAAAATATTTTAAAAATGTCCATCAGATTTTCCAATTTTTTATAGGTTAAACCTTTTGAAAAAATACCAGATGACATGCCAGTATTACGCTAATAGAGTCAACATGTCGAGAGGACATTCCAACAAGGTAAGACTAAATATGAGTATATGTTTTTAGGGAAGGAATAAGGACATATCATAGTAGTTAATGTGATATACATATATATATATATATATATATATATATATATATATATATATATATATATATATATATATGTTTGGTATGTGGATCGACTTCTTTCTCCAGCGGTGTCGCTCCTATCTCTGTCGCAATATTTCGTCGCGTTCATCTCCGACTTGGTCAGGGAACATTCCCTTGACGACAACCGAGGACGACACAAGGAGCCTGGCCTAACCAAGTCGGAGATGAACCCGACGAAATTGCGACAGAGAGAGGAGAGACACCGCTGGAGAAAGAGGCAGTTTTATATATCAAACATGTGATACCCAGCGATGCAATTTTTATATATATATATATATATATATATATATATATATATATATATATAAATTTGAACCAACGTGACTTTCGAGATCTATGGGTTCTGGAAGATAAAAGTTTCTAGTCGGTACTTCCGGATTGCCTATAGAGGGAGGGAGGAACCACCGTGGCTTTCGAGATCTATGGGTTCTGGAAGATAAAAGTTTCTAGTCGGCACTTGCCTATGGAGGGAGGGAGGAACCACCGTGGCTTTCGAGATCTACGGGTCCTGGAAGATAAAAGTTTCTAGTCGGCACTTCCGGATTGCCTATGGTGGGAGGGAGGAACCACCGTGGCTTTCGAGATCTATGGGTTCTGGAAGATAAAAGTTTCTAGTCGGCACTTCCGGATTGCCTATCGAGGGAGGGAGGAACCACCGTGGCTTTCGAGATCTATGGGTTCTGGAAGATAAAAGTTTCTAGTCGGCACTTCCGGATTGCCTATAGAGGGAGGGAGGAACCACCGTGGCTTTCGAGATCTATGGGTTCTGGAAGATAAAAGTTTCTAGTCGGCACTTGCCTATGGAGGGAGGGAGGAACCACCGTGGCTTTCGAGATCTACGGGTCCTGGAAGATAAAAGTTTCTAGTCGGCACTTCCGGATTGCCTATGGTGGGAGGGAGGAACCACCGTGGCTTTCGAGATCTATGGGTTCTGGAAGATAAAAGTTTCTAGTCGGCACTTCCGGATTGCCTATCGAGGGAGGGAGGAACCACCGTGGCTTTGGAGATCTATGGGTTCTGGAAGATAAAAGTTTCTAGTCGGCACTTCCGGATTGCCTATGGAGGGAGGGAGGACCCACCGTGGCTTTTGAGATCTATGGGTTCTGGAAGATAAAAGTTTCTAGTCGGCACTTCCGGATTGCCTATGGAGGGAGGGAGGACCCACCGTGGCTTTCGAGATCTATGGGTTCTGGAAGATAAAAGTTTTTAGTCGGCACTTGCCTATGGAGGGAGGGAGGATACACCGTGACTTTCGAGATCTATGGGTTCTGGAAGATAAAAGTTTCTAGTCGGCACTCACCTATGGAGGGAGGGAGGAACCACCGAGGCTTTCGAGATCTATGAGTTCTGGAAGACAAAAGTTTCTAGTCGGCACTTCCGGATTGCTAATGGAGGGAGGTAGGAACCACCGTGGTATTCGTTCATCCAAGGAGCATTCATACTATGCTGCTACCTAGGGACACCTTGACCTTATTGCAAATTCCTTATCATGCCTCGTATAAATACCTATTTATATCGGTATTTTTCCTTTGAAAATATTTTATATATTGTGGCTTCTCTTCCCTGTCTTTTGTGAAGTATGTATGTGATTACTAACTGAAGTAAATTATTTTATTATATACTTACACATAATTGTTAAATATAAAGCGTTTCTTCCCTTCCTCCGTCGGCAGAAAAAAAAGTCCGACTTGCAGGAACTGCATCATCTTAGCGCGGTTCCTGTTCATATCCCTATTGTCATTTGAAAAGCTTAGAATAGAAACAGATAATATTTTCCTCGGCCTTTGTTCAAAGGGTTTTATGACTTTACCTGGTCGGGTCCGCCAGACCCTAGAATCCTCTACTACCGATACTTCATTTCATACGTTTCAATGAATTGGAAAATATCAAAATGTTTCACATATTCCTGTGTTCTTTTACTATAGTAATAATTCTACAAATAAAATCAATTAAAAAACAAAATAAAAAACCAACAGCATGAAGGCAATTAAAAATATTCAAAAGACGTCATCGAATCTCTTTCTCTGGGCAAGCTATATTTCTAACAATGAATTGTTTTTCTTATTTTGCCTAATCTGTTTTATTGTCAAACACATTATCCAACTATAAGCAATTAAAAATTAACAAGGAATAAAAACAGACAAAATGAACCGTTCGAATAAACGAAATCAATTACTTCAAAGTTTAAGCACTTATTTCTCCGATTGACATCAGCTAACCAAAAATTGTTTCAGAATCTTTTTTGTAGAGAATTTATAAAGATTTCAAATAATTTTTATCCACTTATCACGATTTCCCAACCGTGTTCGAGATATTAATGAAATTATACGAAGTTCCCAAAACTTTTCATGTCTGTTCATAAAATATTTTATTCTAACCCTTCCTTAACTCCAAACGTAACCAAAAGTTTAACATGTTAGTTTTGATGAAATTCAAACATGCAAAAAATGTTTCAACTGATTCTAAGGAACCAAACCAAAAACTTGATTTAACATCTTTTATCCGATTTTCTCAGAAACGGTTAAAGCTATCACCTTAAAAAATTTCGTTTCATTCGTTTTACTAGCCCAAGAAGCCTATAAAACGAGTACTTTCAACCACATGATATCAAAACTGTAAGCGTTACGATTTTTTTTGCGCGAATTTCGCCCCAAACGCCATCTTCCAGTGGGCAGATTTTGCTGGTTAACGAACTTGACATTTCAAATTGGACGACGGATTTTTGTACCAATTTTCATCAAAATCGGACCATTAGGGACGCCAGAAATCCGCGAACAGACAAATATCAAAATATATATATATATATATATATATATATATATATATATACAGGGTGTCCCGTAAATGTCTAGTCATATTGTGAGGGGTGATAGAGGACTCTTAGGGGAACAAAAAATGTTTTATGACGATTTTCCGAATTCTCGCCCATAAGGGAGAAAACGTCGTTTCATTGCTTTTTCAATACAAACGTGGTTTTTAGAAGAATAATCGTTGTAGCTCCATCCCAGGTGGTACTACTAGAAAGAAAGTGAAACCAATCGAAAGGTGAGTAAATTTACTATAAGACTAGTTGGGAGAAAACATAAAAATGAATGAATGTAAGTATGTATATCTTACCAAAAGAAAGCTATTCTAAATTTCCTGACATTTTATTGATATTTCTTTCCAGCGTAACTCCACAATGGGCAGGATCTGAGATTTCCGGGTTTTAGAAAAACTTCATCGCTTAACCAGCTTTCCATTCTGTATCACAACCCTGTGTTATTGAAGTATTTGAACGGTTTAAGAACAAACGTTAAAAAAAAAAACATGGATCTGAGAAAAGAAAATTATATTTTTTTCTTCAGTTTATTCATAAAGCTGAAGAGAAATATTTATTTTTATAAATGTTTACATAAATATTAAGTAAATATTTACTCAAAACAATAAAAAAAAATAACTTCCACGAATATAAAAAAAATTCCTAAAACAGTAAATAAATAAAATACACATTTATTTTGAATTTATTAATTCAGGTGACTAATACTGGGTCCAGGGGGTGGCCATTAATGAACCCCAACCATACATTAACCTCAAAAATTATTATTTTTACCTATATCACGCATTTGAACGCATTTTTACAGGACTATTTACATCTTATTTATGAGGGATAGAATTTTTAATTACCACAACAAAAACGCATGGGCCCACGAGAATCCCAGTGAGTTTCAATAGCATAGTAGCATTTGTTTTTGAAATATAAATACCTGTAAAAATGTGTACAAATGCGTGATCTAGGTAAAAACAGTAATTTCTGAGATTAATGTATGGTTGGGGTTCATTAATGGCCACCCCCTGGACCCGGTATTAGTTACCTGAATTAACAAATTCAAAATAAATGTGTATTTTATTTATTTACTGTTTTAGGATATTTTTTTATATTTGTGGAAGTATTTTTTTTTTATTGTTTTAAGTAAATATTTACTTAATATTTATGTAAACATTTATAAAAATAAGTATTTCTCTTCAGCTTTTTGAATAAACTGAAGAAAAAAATATAATTTTCTTTTCTCAGATCCATGTTTTTTTTTTAACTTTTGTTCTTAAATCGTTCAAATACTCCAATAACACAGGGTTGTGATGCATGAATGGAAAGCTGTTTAAATGAGAAAGTTTTTCTGAAACCCGGAAATCTCAGATCCTACCCATTGAGGAGTAACGCTGGAAAGAAATATCAATAAAATGTCAGGAAATTTAGAATAGCTTTCTTTTGGTAAGATATACATACTTGCATTCATTCATTTTTATGTTTTCTCCCAACTAGTCTTATAGTAAATTTACTCACCTTTCGATTGGTTTCACTTTCTTTCTAGTAGAACCACCTGGAATGGAGCTACAACGATTATTCTTCTAAAAACCACGTTTGTATTGAAAAAGCAATGAAACGACGTTTTCTCCCTTATGGGCGAGAATTCGGAAAATCGTCATAGAACATTTTTGTTCCCCTAAGAGTCCTCTATCACCCCTCACAATATGACTAGACATTTACGGGACACCCTGTATATATATATATATATATATATATATATATATATATATATATATATATATATATATATGTATATATTTATTTATTTATTTATTTATACGGGACACACTGTATATACAAATTTGAACTACCGTTATTTTTGGTCTCTAGGGGTTCTGAAACGCAAAATTTTCTAGTCGGCTCTTCCGGATTGTTTCATGAGATCAACATTATAAGCGGGGTTTCTCCCTATGAAGGGAGGGAGGAACCGCGCTAAAAACCGCTTAAGACTTCGACGATATACAGGGTGTCCCGTATTGAGATGTCATAACTTTAGTGGTTTATTCTGCACCTCATTTGTAGTTCATGGACGCGGAAATGAGCGTTGAACCTGAACAGGTAGCAGAGCTATTCAAACTTTTATGTATTTGCAAAACGATTGGTTTTCAGCACTTTCCTCCGAAGGAAAGTAGCTATTGAGGTTGCACTCATGACGGAATTTTTGAAAAATGTCTTCAAATCTTTATCGATCCTACCTAGTAGACAACGAAAATGACTCCCGTTAAAATTTATATATATATAAATATATATATATACATATATATATATATATATATATATATATATATTTATATATGTGTGTGTGACACATATGTGTGTCTGTTAACACGATAGCGGCCAGAGTTTTTGTTTTTTCTTCACGAAACGTCGTATATAGCGTTCGATTAGTAAACGATTGAAGAGTTCGTTAACCACCAAAAGCGGTTTGGGTGAAATAGGCAGGCAAATAGGCACTTAAAATACTGAAAATAGGCAGTACTGTAATTAAAATAGGCATTTATTAAGAGTGGAGGCAAAGAGGAACCTTACTCATTAATGATGAAAATATGTATTTTAAATACTCATTCATTTCTTTATTACCAACTAGCTGTTACTACGCCTACTTTCTGCCTCCATAAAATCAAAAATATATTAGGAACCCCGTTCATTGTTTCGAACCCGTGACCTCCGAACTGTGAGTCATAAACGATTTTAACATAGCCTGTGGCACCCCGAATCAAGACCTACATGTGTGCCAAGTTTGATCAAAATCGGTCAAAAGGTGTGGATTTGTATTAGGAACAATCATACAGACAGTCAACTGGTAGACGTTTTTGACCTAGCCTATGACACTCATCGTAACAATACCTACATGTGTTCCACGTTTGGTCAAAATCGGTCAAACGGTGTGGATTTGTATAACGAACAAACATACATACAGACAGCTGATAGACGTTTTTGACTTAGCCTACGAGACTTCCCGGATCAAGACCTACCAGTATTCCAAGTTTGGTCAAAATGTGTGGATTTGTATAAGGAACAAACAGTCAGACACGTGATTTTTATATTTATAAATAGATTTATCACAGAATTAGTGTACTTTCTCTCCAGGGAATTACTTCCCTTGTTACAAGCAACAACAAGATGCTTTTTCAAAGTATCAACTGTTATAGACCTTCTCAGAAAAAATGTTTTTCATAGTGGCAAATCTTCCTCTGCATTATCTTATCATTTCTAAATCCGGAATACCAGGTCATTACACATTGTCACAGCAAAAGGGCTGTGAGGAAGGAGCTGTGACTTATTTCTCTCATCCTCTCTCTTTCCTGATATTCATTATGCTTGTGCATTCCTTCTACTAAGGAAGGTTCTCTTATTTACAGGTGTAATTTTTAATGTAATTTGTGCAACCTTTTTTGTCTTCGACGATCAGAAATTCAATATGTGCTTTTTGAAATGTTTAAATCGCAGAAAAAAATTGCATAACAAGCAAAATAGGCAAAAAAGGCAAAATAAAAATTGTCGCTACACTTCCTAAATGCACGAAAACATATTTATTTCTATCTGATTGTTCAATGTATCCATTCAGATAAAAAAGGCATTTTGCCTAACTTCCGGGCTCTACTCATGAGAAAGAAGGGTTGTAAAAATGAAGTAAATCGGTCAATTGAAAGGAGGGTTTACTTTAAACTCTGTTTCATTAGAATTAGCCCGCCAGACGTCGGTTCACAAAGCCGTCGCGTGGAGCGCTATTTCCCACTAGGGGGACTGTATCCTGTTCCTGCGTCAGATCAAAAGATGGAATATGAAGTTTTTGTGTATTTATTAAGTAGTACAATATCATGTATTAACATAACGCTGGAAGCAAATCATTTAAAAAATTATTAATTGAACAGTTCTCATAAGAAATGTAAATGAGCAGAACTATTCTTTATTTTTATTTTATTCTTTCGTTTTTATTTTATTTATATAGGTTATTTACAGCAAATTATTCAGTAATGTAGTCTACACTACAAAAATTCTGAGGAAAGTGCGTAGTTACGCAGCTCATGCGTGACGGACTTTTGGATAAAAAAGACAGTTTTTTCTGGATTTTCGGTTAATGTATCGTAAATTTATTTATTTTCTTGATGCTCGACATCTACGGCGAATTGCATATATTCCTCAGTGTGAGCCGATGCAGGCGTTGCACCAATGGATGCCACTCCAAAAAATCATCCAAGTGGCTATGTTTTGACCGAGGTCCTTATGTCTAAGAAGCCAAGGTATGTTTCTGTAAGTGATGGATTTTATCTTTTACTTCAGTACAGAGTGGGTGGGTTGTGTACATGTTCTGGAGGCATTGTAGTGAACACAATGAGTCGCTTTATATAATAATGTGTTTGTGTTATGTAGATGAAATATTTTTGAGTGCAATTAGGATGGCATACTAATATGTTTATATTTGGGGGCAGGTTGTGGGCATAAATATCTTCTTGCCTGACGGCTGCCGAGCCAACACCATTTTCTGTTTTTGATTTACTTATCAGTCTGCTTATATGGTGCTCACTTTCTAGGTTCTGTGAAATGGTGTGTATGTAGTAATGTTGACATTGGGTCCTTTTTACATGATACTATGTAAGAGTTAAGTCTATGTTATAGTTTCGTATTGTCCGATGTGCGTTCAAAGTTTTACGGAGAGTTCTAAAATTATATTGTCCGAGGGCAAATACCTCTTCCATTTCAAGAAATTGTACAATAAAAGGTCGTACATGACTTCTCCTCTGTTCATATTTATACAGATTGCAATTACTCAGGATATCGCTTGTGCAAGCTTCATTAGGCAGTGATCGAAGTTTGTAATAATATGCAGCTGATAATACTGCTCTCCTGTAAGATAGAGGAGGTTCGACGGCTTCTGCGTACATGCTTCATTAGGCAGTGATCGAAGTTTGTAATAATATGCCGCTGATAATACTGCTCTCCTGTAAGATAGAGGAGGTTTGACGGCTTCTGCGTACAAGCTGATCACTAGACTAGATCTGAAAGCACCTAGGGATAATCGCAAACCAGTGTTATGTATTGGAATGAGCATGTGGCCAGGCAGACGGGTAAGCTACGCATCCGTAATCCAGAACTTGTGTAACTTCGACTTCTTGTCAGCACCCCACCTTGTATTACTCAAAACTCTCCAAAGATGTAACGGTTTCTTACATTTGTTAACAAGTTCCTTGAAGTGGAGTACCCACGTGAGTTGTTTGTCAAATAGTAAACCCTTGAATTTTGGTGATTCGTATTGCGTTTCTATCATGTAAATAAAAGAGACTTTGTTTTGTGAGTGGAGAATTTCAGTCCTGTTAGATCCGTCCAGTGTTCGAGTGATTGTATTGTTTCTTGTATTCTGTTTTGAGAGGCTTCTGCAGTCTTGGATGAATGGATTATTAGTAGATCATCAACATATAAACAGTTCTGTATAACAACAGTATCCTAAACAACGACCAAATTTTTAGAATCTACATTACATTTCCAATAAGAAACACTCGTTTGTGAAATGTAGTCATGTAAATTAAGAGCTATACTAAAAGCATAGATGTGAACTATTGTTATTAGTGTTTTCTTATATTGTTCAAAATTTTCTTAATCAGGGACACTTCGGAATGAAGATTGAAAGGTGACAGAAGAACATATTGTAAATAATTACACTTATTTATTCCCGGCTTTTTCCCGGGAAACGGCGACTGTATTCACCGACTGCAGCTGATGTATTACCATTAACGAAGCCATAACCTAACACCAAATCCGTGTATTCTTCGTTACAAAAAAAAACTAGACATTAGTAGAACCTGGAAGTGAACACCATATAAGCAGACTGATATCTTCTTGAACGAGCGTAGCAAGTGGAAAAGCATAGCACGTATGCCCGAAAGTCGTCCTAAGCATTCTTCTAATTCTCCTAGACATCATCAGACGCAATGTTCATGGATATAAATCCGCAATCGCACCACCGGTAGTTACTCATACAAGCTACAAAACCATTCTTTCATAGTGAAGATGGAGATAGTTGGCCGTTGCAGAGATACGAAGACAAGGTATAGTTGGGATTCGGCTAGGAGAAAAACGTCAGACTTTCAGGAAGAGATCTGTATTTGGACGTTTTGGCTGCACATTGGCAGCCTTCTTCAACTAAAAAATACAACTTATAAGTAGAAAAATAACTATACAACTTGTAAGTAAAAAACAGGCAGAAATGAGTGTAGTATATACATAAAGACAATAAATTTTAACCAATCTTATATTTAAACAATGAAAATACGGTAGTTGGAAAGTAAACAGCATGTAGAAAGTAGTAAGTAAACAGTACAAAAAACTAATCAGTAGAAAAAAGGAGCATTTTTCATATAGTGAGAAAAAACAATCTATTCTATAAGTGACTACAATTTATAGTAATTAATATACTAATTATTAGGGACAGCAACAACACAGGGGGGCTGTCCCTCATACATTCAACCATGGTTACCTAAGTTGTTCTCGAGGTCTTCCTCCCTCCCCCCTAGGCATTCTCTAGTGGTACGTATCTATATATTAATTACTATAAATTGTATTCACTTATAGAATGGATTGTTTTTTCTCACTATATGAAAAATGTTCCTTTTTTCTACTAATTAGTTTTTTGTACTGTTTACTTACTACTTTCTACATGCTGTTTACTTTCCAACTACCGTATTTTCATTGTTTAAAAATAAGATTGGTTAAAATTTATTGTCTTTATGTATATACTACACTCATTTCTGCCTGTTTTTTACTTACAAAATGTATATTTATTTTTCTACTTATAAGTTGTATTTTTTAGCTGAAGAAGGCTGCCAATGTGCAGCCGAAACGTCCAAATACAGATCTCTTCCTGAAAGTCTGACGTTTTTCTCCTAGCCGAATCCCAACTATACCTTGTCTTCATTCTTTCATACTTTGCCTAAAGCACAGTAGGCATTCTATAGAATGCCTAGGCAAAGTATGAAATAAGCTTTATTTCATACATTGCCGGCTGGATTTAGGCATTCTATAGAATGCCTGATTATGTACTTTGCCGGTAACATACATAAATACTTGGACCAAATTTCCAGACTTGTCTGGATTTAAAGAGCGTAATGGAAATTTAGAAAAATAAAAACTTGATAATTCTCAAGGGTCAAGGCTGGAGAAAATTACTGTAGATATTTTTTTTTTTTTTTTGTTTGTACAAATTACATAACCTTTAACATTTTTTAAAGCGATAGTTACTAATAACCTCAATACCTCTGTTTAAGGATTGAAGGTTCATGACATCATTACATCATCACCATTTGTGAAGATATGATATCGCAAGGGAAATTATCAATATCGCTAGACAAAAACTCTTTTCAAATCCACCGGATTGTACAAGAATATATCTCCATCCCGGAGGTAAAGGACACCATGTCCGTTTTAGCGCGGTTCCTCCCTCCCCCATAGGGAGGAACCCCACTTATAAGGTTGATACAATGAAACAATCCGGAAGTGCCGACAAGAAAATTTCGCGTTTCAGAACCCCTAGAGACCGAAAATAACGGTGGTTCAAATTTGTATATATATATATATATATATATATATATATATATATATATGTATATATTTATTTTAGCGCGGTTCCTCCCTCCCCCATAGGGAGGAACCCCGCTTATAAGGTTGATACAATGAAACAATCCGGAAGTGCCGACAAGAAAATTTCGCGTTTCAGAACCCCTAGAGACCGAAAATAACGGTGGTTCAAATTTGTATATATATATATATATATATATATATATATATATATATATATATATATATATATATATATGTATATATATATATATATATGTATATATTTATATATATATATATATATATATATATATATATATCTATATATATATTTGTCTGTTCGCTCATTTCTGGCTTTCCTAATGGTCCGATTGTGATGAAATTTGGTACAAAAATCCGTCGTCCAATTTGAAAGGTCAAGTTCGTTAACCAGCAAAATCCGCCTACTGGAAGATGGCGTTTGGGGCGAAATTCGCGCAAAGAAATTCGTAACGCTTACGTTTTTGAGTTCATAAGCTTGTAAGTACTCGTTCTATAGGCTTCTTGGGCTAGGAAAACGAATGATACCATTTCAAGGCGATAGCTTTAACCGTTTTCGAGAAAATTGGAAAAATAGTTTTTGAATACCGTTTTTGGTTTTGGTACTTAGAATCATGGGATTCAGTTGAAACATTTTCTGCATGTTCTACATTCATCAAAACTAATATGTTGAAATTTTGGTTACGTTTGGAGTTGAGGAAGGGTTAGAATAAAATATTTTATTAACAGACATTGAAAGTTTTAGTAACTTTGTTTACTTTCCTTAATATCTCGAAAAAGGTTGAAAATCTTGGTAAACGGAAGAATACCATTAGAAAGCTTATTAAATGCTCTAAAAAAAAAGTCCGTCTCGCAGGACTGCATCATCTTAGCGTGGTTCCGTTCATATCCCTAGTCTAATTTGGAAAGATTAAAATAGAAGCAGTTATTATTTTGGTTCCACCAGTCTTTTTTTTTAAATTAATTATTTTAATGGCGTGTCAACCCTTAAGGTCACTAACGCCATTCCTGTGAGTAGTAAAGTCTTGAAAGGTCATGATTTACAATCTTACCTGGAAGGGCCCGCTACACTAGAAACAGACCCGCTAGTGACCAGGTCTTGGAATCTTGGAAATCTATATTTCTAACAATAAATTGTTTTTGTTATTTTACTTAACAAGTTTTATTGTCAAATACATTATCCAACTATAAGCAATTAAAAAATAACAAGAAATAAAACAGACAAAAAGAACCATTGGAATAAACGAAATCAATTAATTTAAAGCTTTAAGCACTTTTTTCTCCGATTGACATCGCCTAATTAAAACTTTCTTCAGAACCTTTTTTGTAGAGCATTTAGTAAGCTTCCGAATGGTAATCTTCCGCTTCACAAGATTGTCAACGGTTTTCGAGATACTAACGAAATTATACAAAGTTGCCAAAACTTTTTTTGTCTGTTAATAAAATATTTTATTCTAACCCTTCCTTTACTCTAAACGTAACAAAAATTTCAACATATTAGTGTTGATGAAACTGGAACATGCAGAAAATGTTTCAACTGTATCCCATAATTCTAAGTATCAAAATCAAAGACAAAGAACCCTCCCTAGGAAGGACGCTAGGCAGTTGAAAAGCTATATATCTTGGAAATCCATATCTCTAACATTAAATTGTTTTTCTTATTTTTCTTAACCTGTTTTATTTTCAAATACATTATCCAACAATAAGCAATTAAAAAATAACAAGGAATAAAAAACAGACAAAAAGAACAGTTCGAATAAGCGAAATCAATTACTTTAAAGTTTTAAGCTATTATTTCTCCGATTGACATCGCCTAATCAAAACTTTCATTAGAACCTTTTTTTTAGAGCATTTAATAAGCTTTCTAATGGTATTCTTCCGTTTACCAAGATTTTCAACCTTTTTCGAGATATTAAGGAAAGTAAACAAAGTTACTAAAACTTTTTAGGTCTGTTAATAAAATATTTTATTCTAACCCTTCCTTAACTCCAAACGTAACCAAAATTTCAACATATTAGTTTTGATGAAAGTAGAACATGCAGAAAATGTTTCAACTGAATCCCATGATTCTAAGTACCCAAACCAAAAACGGTATTCAAAAAATATTTTTCCACTTTTCTCGAAAACGGTTAAAGCTATCGCCTTGAAAATGATTTCATTCGTTTTCCTAGCCCAGGAATCATATAAAACGAGTACTTAGAAGCTTATGAACTCAAAAACGTAAGCGTTACGATTTTTTGCGCGCGAATTTCGCCCCAAACGCCATCTTCCTGTAGGCGGATTTTGCTGGTTAACGAACTTGACCTTTCAAATTGGACGAAGGATTTTTGTACCAAATTTCATCAAAATCGGACCATTCGTCTTCTATCTAGAGAGCGAACAGACAAATATATATATATATATATATATATATATATATATATATATATATATAAATAAATATATACATATATATATATATATATACAAATTTTAACCACCGTTATTTTCGGACTCTAGGGGTTCTGAAACGCGAAATTTTCTAGTCGGCACTTTCGGATTGTTTCATTGTATCAACCCTATAAGCGGGGTTCCTCCCTATGGGGGAGGGAGGAACCGCGCTAAAAGGTTCTAATGAAAGTTTTGATTAGGCGATGTCAATCGGAGAAATAATAGCTTAAAACTTTAAAGTAATTGATTTCGCTTATTCGAACTGTTCTTTTTGTCTGTTTTTTATTCCTTGTTATTTTTTAATTGCTTATTGTTGGATAATGTATTTGAAAATAAAACAGGTTAAGAAAAATAAGAAAAACAATTTAATGTTAGAGACATGGATTTCCAAGATTCCAAGACCTTGTCACTAGCGGGTCTGTTTCTAGTGTAGCCGACCCTTCCAGGTAAGATTGTAAATCATGACCTTTCAAGACTTTACTACTCACAGGAATGGCGTTAGTGACCTTAAGGGTTGACACGCCATTATAATAATTAATTTAAAAAAAAGACTGGTGGAACCAGAATAATAACTGCTTCTATTTTAATCTTTCCAAATTAGACTAGGGATATGAACGGAACCGCGCTAAGATGATGCAGTCCTGCGAGACGGACTTTTGGTTTGGGTACTTAGAATCACGGGATTCAGTTGAAACATTATCTGCATGTTCTACTTTCATTAAAACTAATATGTAGAAAGTTATGTTACGTTTGGAGTTAAGGAAGGGTTAGAATAAAATATTTTATGAACAGACATGAAAAGTTTTGGTAACTTTGTATACTTTCCTTAATATCTCGAAAAAGGTTGAGAATATTGTTAAACAAAAGATTACCATAAGAATGCTTACTAAATGCTCTACAAAAAAGGTTCTAATGAAAGTTTTGATTAGGCGATGTCAATCGGAGAAATAAGTGCTTAAAACTTTAAAGTAATTGATTTCGCTTATTCGAACTGTTCTTTTTGTCTTTGATTTTGGTACTTAGAATCATGGGCTTCAGTTGAAACATTTTCTCCATGTTTGAATTTTATCAAAACTAATATGTTGAAAATTTGGTTACGTTTGGAGTAAAGGAAGGATTAAAATAAAATATTTCATTTTTAGACATGAAAATTTTTGGGAACTTCGTATATTTTCATTAATATCACGTAAACGGTTTGGAATCTTGGCAAGCAAAAGATTACCATTCGAAAGGATACTAAATTTTCTACAAAAAATGTTTTGAAGACATTTGCGATGGGATGGTCATATTTGGAGAAATAAGTGCTTAAAACATAGGTAATTTCGTTCATTTGAACGAATCTTTTTTTGTGTTTCCTACAGTTTTTTTCACTGCTCGTTATTTTTGTGATTGCTTATAGTAGTCAAATGTATTAGTCAATAAAACAGGATACGTATATATAGAAACAATATTTTGTTTCAACGGTATCTTGGAATTCGAAGATGCCCTATGAATATCTAGATGACTGTACTGGTGTTGATTTCGTTCTTTAGAATTGTTTTTGGTATTCCCTATTTTCAGAAGTTTTTATCTATTTATTAATTTTTTTTTTTTAAATTCATTGAACGAAGTCATATGAATTCGAAGGTGAGGAGCTAGGAGGCTTAGGGTGGGGGGCGTTTTCCCTGTCCCCAGGTACTCTCGTCTCCCTGTGTACCCTCGTCATCTTCAAGTCTTTGTCTAGAGTCATAAAGATAAGCCTCCAAACAACTTTAGGAATGTAGGATTTCTAATTGTTGCCAGTATCAGAACAGCCGCTCTTTACATACCACAGTGGTACAGACGTACCGGTCTATACTAGTTGCACTCCACACGGTGGTAGTACTTGGTGTATGCCACAGCGGATCGCTCATTATAACCTTATTTTATACGTATTAAATAGGTACCTAAAAAAAGTTTATTTGTGTATAAGTGTTGCGTTATTGGGATTAGAATAAAATATTTTATTAACAGACATGAAATACTTCGGAATCTTTGTATATTGTCCTTAATTTTTTTTTTCTTTTATGGTGTATCGAAATCTGAGTCATTAGCACCATTTTTTCCTTATGAGCTTATATAATACTTAGATTTAGCTAGCAACAATATTTTACACCGCAATTAAAGTGATTTGCTCTTCTTATAAACATAATATTTATATTATAATATAAACATAATACATTAATTTGTCTGACAAAAAGAAAGTCCGACCCGCAGGAACTGCTTCATCTTAGCGCGGTTCCGTTCTTATCTCAAGTGCGATTAGTGAAGGAATGTAGCAGCTATCGGTAGGTATTAGCACCATTTTTCCCCCTTAATATCTTCAAAACAGTTAAGAAATCGTGGGAAGTACGATTTAACCATTCAAAAGCTTACTAAATTCTCTAAAAAAAAAGATTCTGAAGCAAATTTCGATTGGGCAATGTCAGTCGGAGAAGTAAGTGCTTAAAACTACGAAAGTGTTAGTTTTGTTATTTTAAATGGGTTTTTGTCACTGTTTACCTCACTTTTGTTTTTTTAGTTTATTTAACGGTGGAATGAGTATTTCATTAAAGCTGAGAAAATAAGAATCATATTGGTAATAGAGTTTTCCTAGGGTGAGCGTCGCGATGACGGGAGAGTCCCATCCGTTTAGAAAACTGTCAGTTTCCATATGTGGTTCTTTAAGCTTCCTTCTCTTTGAGATTTTATTTTATATTTTTAACGACAGATCAAAACCTACCGATAGCTGCTACTATTCCTTTACTAATCGCACTTCGGATAAGAACGGAACCGCGCTAAGATGATGCAGTTCCTGCGAGTCGGACTTTTTTTTATTAAATTGACTTAACAACATGTTCTTAAAGTGGATTTCTGCATCCATATAAGGCATTATGTCCTGCTCCCTGCATTATGAAAATGCGTTCAAATGCGTGATATAGGTAAAAATAATAATTTCTTAGGTTAATGTATGGTTGGGGTTCATTAATGGCCACCTCCTGGACCCAGTATTAGTCACCTGAATTAATAAATTCAAAATAAATGTGTATTTTATTTATTTACTGTTTTAGGATTTTTTTTTATATTCGTGGAAGTTATTTTTTTTATTGTTTTAAGTAAATATTTACTTAATATTTATGAAAACATTTATAAAAATAAATATTTCTCTTCAGCTTTTTGAATTAACTGAAGAAAAAAATATAATTTTCTTTTCACAGATCCATGCTTTTTTTTAAACTTTTGTTCTTAAACCGTTCAAATACTTCAATAACACAGGGTTGTGATACAGAATGGAAAGCTGGTTAAGCGATGAAGTTTTTCTAAAACCCGGAAATCTCAGATCCTGCCCATTGAGGAGTTACGCTGGAAAGAAATATCAATAAAATGTCAGGAAATTTAGAATAGCTTTCTTTTGGTAAGATATACATACTTACATTCATTCATTTTTATGTTTTCTCCCAACTAGTCTTATAGTAAATTTACACACCTTTCGATTGGTTTCACTTTCTTTCTAGTAGTACCACTTGGGACGGAGCTACAACGATTATTCTTCTAAAAACCACGTTTGTATTGAAAAAGCAATAAAACGACGTTTTCTCCCTTACGGGCGAGAATTCGGAAAATCGTCATAGAACATTTTTTGTTCCCCTAAGAGTCCTGTATCACCCCTCACAATATGACTAGACATTTACGGGACACCCTGTATATATATATATATATATATTTATATATATATATAATTATTCTTCAACTGACCCTTTTCTAAATATTCTTATCTTCGTGGACGGCGGAAGGTCAACAAATAAAATCTTCAACACTCAGTATCACCAACTTTATTTCATCCCTACATGTTTCACACCTTTATTGGTGCACCTTTAGAGGCACCAATAAAGGTGTGAAACATGTAGGGATGAAATAAAGTTGGTGATACTGAGTGTTGAAGATTTTATTTGTTGACCTTCCGCCGTCCACGAAGAAGAGGCACCAATAAAGGTGTGAAACATGTAGGGATGAAATAAAGTTGGTGATACTGAGTGTTGAAGATTTTATTTGTTGACCTTCCGCCGTCCACGAAGATATATATATATATATATATATATATATATATATATATATATATATATATATATATATTTGTCTGTTCGCGGATTTCTGGCGTCCCTAATGGTCCGATTTTGATGAATATTGGTACAAACATCCGTCGTCCAATTTGAAAGGTCAAGTTCGTTAACCAGCAAAATCCGCCCACTGGAAGATGGCGTTTGGGGCGAAATTCGCGCAAACGAATGAAACGAAATTTTTTAAGGTGATAGCTTTAACCGTTTCTGAGAAAATCGGATAAAAGATGTTAAATCAAGTTTTTGGTTTGGTTCCTTAGAATCAATTGAAACATTTTTTACGTGTTTGAATTTCATCAAAACTAACATGTTAAACTTTTGGTTACGTTTGGAGTTAAGGAAGGGTTAGAATAAAATATTTTATGAACAGACATGAAAAGTTTTGGGAACTTCGTATAATTTCATTAATATCTCGAACACGGTTGGGAAATCGTGATAAGTGGATAAAAATTATTTGAAAGCTTTATAAATTCTCTACAAAAAAGATTCTGAAACAATTTTTGGTTAGCTGATGTCAATCGGAGAAATAAGTGCTTAAACTTTGAAGTAATTGATTTCGTTTATTCGAACGGTTCATTTTGTCTGTTTTTATTCCTTGTTAATTTTTAATTGCTTATAGTTGGATAAGTATTTGACAATAAAACAGATTAGGCGAAATAAGAGAAACAATTCATTGTTAGAAATTTAGCTTGCCCAGAGAAAGAGATTAGATGACGTCTTTTGAATATTTTTAATTGCCTTCATGCTGTTGTTTTTTTATTTTATTTTTTAATTGATTTTATTTGTAGAATTATTACTATAGTAAAAGAACACAGGAATATGTGAACATTTTTGATATTTTTCAATTCATTGAAACGTATGAAATGAAGTATCGTTAGAAGAGCATTCTAGGGTCTGGCGGACCCGACCAGGTAAAGACATAAAGCCCTTTGAACAATGGCCGAGGAAAATATTATCTGTTTCTATTCTAAGCTTTTCAAATGACAATAGGGATAAGAACAGGAACCGCGCTAAGATGATGCAGTTCCTGCAAGTCGGACTTTTTTTTCTGCCGACGGAGGAAGGGAAGAAACGCTTTATATTTAACAATTATTTTATTTGTAGAATTATTACTATAGTAAAAGAACACAGGAATATGTGAACATTTTTGATATTTTTCAATTCATTGAAACGTATGAAATGAAGTATCGTTAGAAGAGCATTCTAGGGTCTGGCGGACCCGACCAGGTAAAGACATAAAGCCCTTTGAACAATGGCCGAGGAAAATATTATCTGTTTCTATTCTAAGCTTTTCAAATGACAATAGGGATAAGAACAGGAACCGCGCTAAGATGATGCAGTTCCTGCAAGTCGGACTTTTTTTTCTGCCGACGGAGGAAGGGAAGAAACGCTTTATATTTAACAATTATGTGTAAGTATATAATAAAATAATTTACTTCAGTTAGTAATCACATACATACTTCACAAAAGACAGGGAAGAGAAGACACAATATATAAAATATTTTCAAAGGAAAAATACCGATATAAATAGGTATTTATACGAGGCATGATAAGGGGAAAAGGAATTTGCAATAAGGTCAAGGTGTCCCTAGGTAGCAGCATAGTATGAATGCTCCTTGGATGAACGAATACCACGGTGGTTCCTACCTCCCTCCATTGGCAATCCAGAAGTGCCGACTAGAAACTTTTATCTTCCAGAACTCATAGATCTCGAAAGCCTCGGTGGTTCCTCCCTCCCTCCATAGGTGAGTGCCGACTAGAAACTTTTATCTTCCAGAACCCATAGATCTCGAAAGTCACGGTGGTTCCTCCCTCCCTCCATAGCCAATCCGGAAGTGCCGACTAGAAACTTTTATCTTCCAGAACCCGTAGATCTCGAAAGCCACGGTGGTTCCTCCCTCCATAGGCAAGTGCCGACTACAAACTTTTATCTTCCAGAACCAGATATATATATATATATATAAATATATATATATATATATATATATATATATATATATATATATATATATATATATACATATAAATTGCATCGCTGGGTATCACATGTTTGATATATAAAACTGCCTCTTTCTCCAGCGGTGTCCCTCCTCTCTCTGTCGCAATTTCGTCGGGTTCATCTCCGACTTGGTTAGGCCAGGCTCCTTGTGTCGTCCACGGTTGTCGTCAAGGGAATGTTCCCTGACCAAGTCGGAGATGAACGCGACGAAATATTGCGACAGAGAGAGGAGCGACACCGCTGGAGAAAGAAGTCGATCCAGATACCAAACATATATATATATATATATATATATATATATATATATATATATACATATATATATATATATCACATTAACTACTATGATATGTCCTTATTCCTTCCCTAAAAACATATACTCATATTTAGTCTTACCTTGTTGGAAAGTCTTCTCGTCATGTTGACTCTATTGGCGTAATACTGGCATGTCATCTGGTATTTTTTCAAAAGGTTTAACCTATAAAAATTTGGAAAATCTGATGGACATTTTTAAAATATTTTTATTTATTAATGTTTTTTTTTTTTTTTTTTTTTTTGCACTATAAAACACTAATTTGACCATGCCAGCCGTAATATTTGTTATATTTCAACGAAACTTGGTATTCGTAGTTGTAATCTAGAGAGAGAAAGTGGGATGTAAAAGTAAACTAAATCGGTTCATTAGGAGGGGGGTTTACTCCGGACACAAATTACTAATATACTCATACCGGTCGTAATTTCTGCTGTATTGTAACGAAACGCGGTATACGTCGTGGGTAACTCATGAGAAAGAAGTGTTGTTAAAATGAGCTGAATCGGTCAATCGGGAAGGGGGGGGGGGGTTTACTTTGTAATATATTTCAATAGAAAAGCCCGCCAGACGTAGGTTCTCAAAGCCGCCGCAAGGAGCGCTTTCTACCACTGGAGGGACTATATCCTGTTCCTGCGTTAGATCGAAATACGATAATATGAGGTTTTTGTATTTATTACGTAGTGTAGTAGGTACCATGTGTAAACATAACTC
The DNA here is from genome assembly GCA_946811695.1 of Gonocerus acuteangulatus. Classification (NCBI taxonomy): domain Eukaryota; kingdom Metazoa; phylum Arthropoda; class Insecta; order Hemiptera; family Coreidae; genus Gonocerus; species Gonocerus acuteangulatus. The sequence continues at coordinate 159,060,024 of OX328123.1, forward strand.
TGGAAGCAAATTAATAATTGATCAGTTACTCATTACAAAATTAAAAGAGAACTATTCATGTTTTTATTTTATTTATGTAGGATATTTTAAGCAAATTGTCCTGGAAAGCAGTCTACACTACCCAAATTCTGAGGAAAGTGCTTAGTTATGCAGCTCCTGCGTGACGGACTTTTTTTAACGGATTCGGGTTTAGTTCATCAAAATACGTTATAGTGCAAACTTGAACAAAATCGGTGCTGAGGACGCTTTATTTTAGTGATTTCCATTGATTCTGAACATTCGACTTCTACCTGTTGTCATTTCTTTCAAGTATCTAAGTAAAGTTTATGTAGTATACTCAAAACCTTTTTAATTTTATACAATGCCAAATAAGCAACAGGCATTCTATAGAATACCTAGGCATTATATAGAATGCCAAGGTAATGTGTGTAATATGATGTAGAAACTAATGCATGCTACACTTTGCCTAAACCTCTCAGGCATTCTGTAGAATACCTAGGCATTGTATAGAATGCCTAGGCAATGAGTGTAGTACGATGTAAAAACTAATACATTCTACACTTTGCCTAAACCTCTCAGGCATTCTGTAGAATACCTAGGCATTGTATAGAATGCCAAGGCAGTGTGTGTAATACGATGTAGAAACTAATACATTCTACACTTTGCCTAAACCTCTCAGGCATTCTGTAGAATACCTAGGCATTGTATAGAATGCCTAGGCAATGAGTGTAGTACGATGAAAAAACTAATACATTCTACACTTTGCCTAAACCTCTCAGGCATTCTGTAGAATACCTAGGCATTGTATAGAATGCCTAGGCAATGAGTGTAGTACGATGTAAAAACTAATACATTCTACACTTTGCCTAAACCACTCAGGCATTCTATAGAATACCTATGCATTGTATAGAATGCCTAGGCAGTGTGTGTAATACGATGTAGAAACTAGTACATTCTACACTTTGCCTAAACCACTCAGTTATTCTATACTTTGCCGGTAACATACAAGTTATTCTATACTTTGCCGGTAACATACAGTTATTCTATACTTTGCCGGTAACATACAGTTATTCTATACTTTGCCGGTAACATACAGTTATTCTATACTTTGCCGGTAACATACAGTTATTCTATACTTTGCCGGTAACATAAAGTTATTCTATACTTTGCCGGTAACATACAGTTATTCTATACTTTGCCGGTAACATAAAGTTATTCTATACTTTGCCGGTAACATACAAGTTATTCTATACTTTGCCGGTAACATAAAGTTATTCTATACTTTGCCGGTAACATACAGTTATTCTATACTTTGCCGGTAATATACAGTTATTCTATACTTTGCCGGTAACATACAGTTATTCTATACTTTGCCGGTAACATACAGTTATTCTATACTTTGCCGGTAACATACAGTTATTCTATACTTTGCCGGTAACATACAGTTATTCTATACTTTGCCGGTAACATACAGTTATTCTATACTTTGCCGGTAACATACAGTTATTCTATACTTTGCCGGTAACATACCGGTTGCGTAGACCGGAACTTCGTCTAGATATCAGATTCGGACTTTGTGGCTATTTTCTACAATATATCCTAAACTATACAATGTTATGAATGAGAAGTAGGCGATAAGGCTGATCAAGACGCAGGGATAAGCGAGACGGAGCAACAAGGACTCGTCATCTACCCAGACCTATTTTCGTTCCACAAAAGCCTTTTACAGCTCTGACGAAGTGTGCAAACATTGAACGCTATATTTAGTCTCGCCCAATCCAGGAACGGTCATTTCTTATGCGCTTTTCTGTTTTCTTGAAATTCTAGAAAAGGCAAGACTTTTTTAAAAAGCAATTTTCTGAAACATAAGCATGATAGTATGTATTAAGTTTGTAGAACATGAATAATGGAAACTAACTCAACTAAAATAATTCAGATGTTTCTCTCAGATTAATTTTATCGTGAAAACCATGCCTTGGCACTCATTTTCCTTGCCACGTCTACTGTAAAATATGTATACATAACATAATGAAATATATCCATAATATATGTATACGTAACGTAATGGAATGTATCCTTAATATATGTACTATGCATAACATAATAAAGTATGTCCATAATGTAAGTGTACAGAACAAAAAAATATATATCTATAAAATAGGTATACCTAACATAATAAAATATACCCATAACATATGTACACATAACATAATACAATATATCCATAATATATGTATACATAACATAATAAAATATATCTATAAAATATGTGTACATAACATAATAAAATATATCTATAAAATATGTGTACATAACATAATAAAATATATCTATAAAATATGTATACATATAATAAAATATATCCATAATATATGTGTACATAACATAATAAAATATATCTACAAAATATGTATACATAACATAATAAAATATATCTATAAAATATGTGTGCATAACATAATAAAATATATCCTTAATGTATGTATACATAACATAAAATATATCTATAAAATATGGTTTTATTATTATTTATAAATGTTAAAATGTATTCTCTGGTTTGCAAAATGTCAATAAGTATGGAAAAAAGTAAAAATAGTCATTTTTTATATAATTTCCTTCGGCAGCTTAAAAAACATTTAGGATCTTCATGTTGCTAAGTGAAAATGTAAATTATATAATAAAACAACCCGTCAAATTTTGTTCAAATGGGTTTATAGTTTCTGTATATTAATTTATCAATTGAGGAATCAGAGGATAAATTAACATTTGATGTAGGAATAATTTTAAGAGGCGCCAACATTCCTTTATAGCGATGCCTCTGGGACTGTTCTTTTAGTCGGAGAGCTGGTAACGCACTTTCATGACTTTCTATGCACCTTGCAATTTTCCTATAATTTACCTCTTTGGTAGATAAGAAGGTAAATATGTGTGGGCTAGACTTACCGTGGAACACCAGGTATTGCGCATAGGGGAAAGGTGCAAAGAAATATTGCCCAAAAATATTGTTTTATTCAGAAGCCAACTATCATTAATGTAAAAAAAAAAAAATGAAAATTAAGGCAAGTTTACAATGAATAATAAATAAGGCAGGAACTTTTAAGGGGGTTAAAATGTAAAAAAAAAAAAAAAAAAACAATGTACCTAGTTATTATTTTTAACTGGTCTACCTACTTTCTGCATCTAGAAAAGCCAAAATAAATTTGAAACCAAGTAAGTAATAATAAAATCTAATAAGGTAAATCCGTTCGGGTTCAGAGTTTCGAACCCGTGACCTCCGAACTGTGAGTCCTAGACGATTTTAACGTAGCCTAGAACACCCCCCCCCCCCCCCGGATCTAGACATACATGTGTGCATGTTTGGTCAAAATCGGTCAAGCAATGTGGGTTAGTATAAGGAACAAACTTAAAGACAGACAGCTGGTAGACATTTTTGACCTAGCCTACGAGACTTCCCGCCTCGAGACCTACCTGTGTGCCAAGTTTGGTCAAAATCGGTCAAACGGTGCACAGAGGTGTCAAACGCCCGATTTGGGGAAAAAAAAACCTCTAGGTATTCGAATCTTTCTGATTTAGGTGTACTTTTTGAAGTATTTTTTGTGCTGAGTCGAATGAGACCACTACCAAATTGATAGAATAATTATTTTGGAAGATAAACGGGTTTTATATTAAGAAAAACCTGAAAAACAGCAAGTATTCAATATAAAAAAGTCATATTCTACTCAATTGGTAGAGATATGTTTAATTCAAAATGTTTTTTTGAGTGCTGATTCGAATAAATTAATAACAAATGTAATTTTGTTAACTGTTCTCGAGGTATTCCTCATTCTTGAAATTGGAGCATATAACTACTAAATTTAGCAGTTTCACAGGAGATATTTGATGGATCTCACTGTTTATGTTTAGTTACTTCCTAACACAACATTTTTAACAACTCTCTGCAGAAAAAATAATGGTAAAGTCGTTTCTCGTAAAATAATCGCATCGCTAATTGACACCTTCATTTTATTAGGCTGTGTACATATATAGCCGCGTTCGGCGATGAAATTTATAGGAAAGCAACTTCAAAATATGTAATTTTAGGTAAAACTATGCGGAGAGCATAGCGAAGTACCGCTTTTTTTCTACACCAAATAAACTACGGATAATTGAGTTCCATTACAGATATCTTCACAAACTAAATGCACCAAGCGTTCCGTCCAATGCGCCTTAGGAGCCGAGAAATAAAATAAAATAGGTTGAAAGTGCTTTATTTTTTATATCGAGTTTAGAAAATGATATCGACATGATTCTTTCACCAATTCATTTGTTTTATAGAGTAGATTAAAAGAAAAATATAATCGTTAAAAAATAATTTATATTTCCTCAAATATATTCAAAAATATGCTTTGGTTTTCAGGTAAACTAGTATTATACATTTTTTTTACACCAAAAATAATAGAAGATTTAAAACCAGCACCTCAAGAAACTCTAATGTGGTGAAGATCATTGAAAACAAAAAATAATGGTTTTTCCCATTCTGGAAGAGACTAAAAATTTGTAAGCGAAAAAGTAATGTGACGTTTTAGAATTCCATTTCTCCCCTTGAGATAATCCGATTTTTATATCATTGAAATCATTCGAAAGAAGAAAGACTCCTTTTTCCAACCATATAAATGACTATTGTATTATCTCAAAAGGTACATGCAAAAAATGGTTCTCAAAATAAAAATAAAATGTAAACTTTTTTGCATATAACGTCAATTCCAGAACACGTAGAAACGCCCCGATTGGACGGAAATGTGTCACATTAGGGCCTTTATTGACCCTCCAAGTTTGGTTTGAATCGGGTAAATATTCTTTGAAATATGGCCGGATTCTTGAATCTTTAACAAAATTTTAAGAGTCCCTCTTAGCGAAATTTAAAATACATTTTTTTTTTTTTTTGTAATATTCCCAAAATTTGAATTTAGGGGTTTTTTGATGTGCTAAAAACGAATCTGACATCCGTTTTTGAATCAAAAATTGTTTTAGGTACTCGACTCTCTAGAAGTCATTATTCTGCCAAAATATTCCAGTTACCCACATTTAAAAAGTTATGGATTATAAAAAAAATTTATGGAGAGGTTAATAGGAGTTCGTGCGTAGCGGTCATTGTGATAACAACCAAGAATAGTGCTCTCTGTAGAAAACGGAATTTCGGTGGTTTTTAGTGAGTGCTGGTAGTTAAAAGTTGTCAGTGGAGTAGTGTATTAGTCAAGAATCGTGCTCAAGTATTTGCTACACCAGTGATTCCTTAGAAGGAAAACATATTCCTTTTAATTCGAGAATTATAAGGATAACAGTCAAATCCGACGCGTAACCTCACAGGTTTGTGTGGAATCGCGAAAGTTCGTTCATTTTTTCTTATCTGTGGATATCTATTACTCACTTTGTCAACTGAAGGTATAACCTTCCATATCAACATGAATAGCGGCGCTATTTCTCGGCAAATGGAAGAAGTGTTAAAGAAATTAACAAAACTAGACGATATTTATAGCAAAGTGGACTCCATTGAAAAAAGTGTAAAAGAAGAGATTAACCAGGTGAAAGAGGAATTAGATATCACCAAGAAAGATATTAAAAGATTGAACCATATCCAAGACAGAAATTACCGGCAAAGAAATTTAATTATTTTTGGAATGAACAGTAAGAACAACCAGGAATTACTGCAAGAATTTACAGATATTTGCTATGGAATAGAAATAGTAATTAGTAAGTACCTCATTGCAAATATAAGGAAACTAAAACCACAAAATGAAAATTCCCCTGTAATAGTCAACCTTGTTTCAACAACCCTCAGAAATGACATATTGAAAGGGAAATCTGCTCTATCTAAAATAGAAAAGTATAAAAATATTAAAATTAAGGAGGATTTCCCACCGGAGGTAAGGAAAATTAGAGCAACCCTATTCCCATACTTACTTAAGGCAAAGAAGCAGGGCCAAAGAGCTATAATTAAGTATGACAAACTAATTATTGAGAGCAATGTCTGGAGTGTCCAAGAATTAACGAAAGATGCTGAAGCAACCCGCCTTAAAAGGCAAAGAAGTGAGGAAGAAGCTCGCAACCCAAGGGAAGAAAAGAAGGAAGACAGCAAGGCTGAAAAGGATCTGGCGAAGCAGACCGGTAAAAAATCAAGAAGTAATAGCATAGAAAACTACTATCCAAAAACAACAAGTGAAACCAAAGAAGGGAGAAACAGGGCAAACTCAGGATCACACAGGAGGCCCGATTGTAAGAATGAGGAGAATAGCTTTCCGACCGAAGTCAATAAGGAGCACAGGACCAGGACTAGGACAAGGATCAGGCAAACAAAACTGGCAGCTTATTACCTACAATGTCAGATCAATGATGACAGAAGGCAGGTTAGAAGAATTGATAGAAGAGCTCGACAATATTGAATGGATGATAGTAGGCCTAGCAGAAGTAAGAAGGAGAATGTACGGGCATTGGGAATATGATAAATACAATATGTATATTAATGGAACAGAAACAGGAAATGGAGGTACAGGATTTCTGGTATATAAATGTAATAAATTAGATGTACAGTCTTTTAAAGGCTTCACACATAGGATTTCTTGTTTGATAGTCAAATTAAAAACTGAAATTAAATTTACCCAAAAGATTAAAGTAATTCAAGTTTATGCTCCTACTTCAAACTCGAAAGATGAAGAAATAGAAGAGTTTTATCGTCACCTCCAAAATGCAGTTGATGAAAGGGCATGCAACCTGACTTACATAATTGGCGATTTCAATGCAAAAGTGGGGAAAAAAGAAGTTGAAAAATGTATGGGAAATTACGGTTTTGGAGAGAGGAACGAAAGAGGGCAGAGGCTGTTAGAATTTTCTGAAAGAAACAACTTTTTTATCATGAATACTTTCTTCCAAAAACACCCAGATAAGAAATGGACCTGGATCTCTCCAGATGGAAAAACAAAAAATGAGATTGACTTTATACTAACTCATAAAAATATTAACACAGTTAAGGATGTAGACATAGTCACAAAAGTAAATGTTGGAAGTGATCACAGACCATTAGGTGTCAGTCTAACTATCAGTACACACAAGAAAGAATTAATTGAGGGATCCCAAGGTAAACGGTTTAATTCAAGGTTGCTAACAGGATATGGATATGAGGAAAAAATCAAACAAAAATTTACAGTTACTAAGCTTTCAGACAACCCGGATTTTGAATTAGCTCAGATAAAAAAATGCTTTAAGAACGGCAAAAGAAGAAAAAAAACGTACGAAATTTACAATCCAACTGGTAGTAAAATAGAATATACGGAACTATGCAAAACGATCAGGAAAGAAATAGAGAGCTGGCTACAGACTAATAAGCTTAAGAAAATGGAGCTAGCCCTGGAAGCTGGAGGGAAAATAAAGCAGAAGCCAAAAGGCAGGAAACAAATATCTGCCATAATCAATGATAAGCAGGAAATCCTTACAGAGAAGAAAGAAATAATAGATTGGATACAAAAATAATATGAAAAACTCTACTATGACCAGCCATATATTTTTGAAGAAGAAAAGCTAGAAAAATGGGACCCACAGAAGGAAGCCATCCTCCCGGAAGAAGTAGAACATGCAGTAAGGAGCTTGAAGGATGAGAAAGCGGTAGGACTGAACGGCATTTCAGGGGAGATGATAAAAGCAGGTGGAGCTACAATAATTAAAGCCCTTGTAAAATTATTCAACCATTGTTTAGAGAAAGAATACTTTCCGCCAGAATGGGCTGAAGCACACCTACTACTACTACACAAAAAAGGCGACACAACAAATTTGGACAACTTCAGGCCATTATCAATTCTAAGTGCCCTGTATAAAGTTTTCGCAAAAAATCTGCACATCAGAATAAAAGAAGCTATAAATATAAAGATCACTAAACACCAGGCAGGTTTTAGAAAAGAATTCTCCACAATAGACCATATTTTCGTAATAAACCAATTAATATATAGAGCTAAAGAATACAAATTCCCCCTGTGCCTACTTTTCTTAGATTATGAAAAAGCATTTGACTCCATTAAATTTAAGGCAATACATAACACATTACAAAATAGCGGCATCAATAGAATACTTACAAGTGTAATCATTAAAATGTATCTCCACTCCAGTGCAATCTTCCGGCTTGGGAATAAAGAGACAAAAATTAGGATATATAGGGGTGTCAAGCAGGGTGATATTCTATCCCCTAGCAAGTTCATAGGGGTGTTATAGGATTTGATAAATAGTTTGGAATGGGATGGAAAAGGGATAAACATAAACGGAGAATGGCTGAATCACTTAGAATTTGCTGATGACCAGATCTTAATAGGCACAAGCACGGAACAAGTCCAGGAAATGTTAAGCGAACTGATGGATAAAGGGAAGGATATAGGATTAAAGCTAAATCTAAAGAAATGCAAGGTCATGGTATTAAACATTGCAGGCACACTTGAAATTAATGGTACAAAATTAGAGAATGTCAATAGATTCAAATACCTTGGTCAACTGATATCACTGGATGATAGAAACATAGAAATAAGCAACCGATGTGCAGCAGCTTGGAAAGCCCTCCTTAAATATGAACAGTTTTACAGAGCCAAAACACCACCTGAGTTAAAAAAGAAGCTATGGGAAAGCACTGTTCTGCCCACCTTATCTTATGGCTGTGAATCCTGGGCAATAAGTAAGCAAACTTTAAGGAAGCTTCGTATCACAGTAAGAGGTATGGAACGCTATATCCTGCAGGTAACTAAAAAGGAAAAAAAAAAACAAGAAAGTGGATCAGGCTGAGGACCAAGTTTCCAGACATAGCACAAATTATCCACAGAAGAAAATGGACTTGGGCAGGGCATTTAGTGAGGAGCAAAAATGACAAGTGGTCGAAGGATATTATTAACTGGTACCCCCGTGACTTACAGAGAAGCAGAGGACGACCTCCTATACCGTGGGACAAAGAAATGCGAACAACATGTGGAGGAGCTACTTGGCAGAGAGTCGCAGCTGTAAGAAGTGAATGGAAAAGGCTGGGGGAAGCTCACTTCCAGGCCAGGATTAAATCTGAAATATACGGTTTATAGTTAAACGAACTCTAAAAAAAACCTCAGCAAGTTGCTGATTTTGTACATCAAGAAAAAAAAATCTGTTTCATTTATATTAAGTAATATTAGAATAAATAAAGGTTTATTATTATTATTATTAGTTCAAACGGGATTGAACACCTTCGGTTTTGGAGGTTTTTTCCCTCTCGACACCACTGTGCGGTGTGGATTTGTATAAGGAACAAAGAGACAAACAGATATACAGACAGACACGTGATTTTTATATATATATATATATATATATATATATATATATATATATAGATATTAAATTAAGTGCTTTATTCACGCTGCGACAGCATCTTCAATAAACATAATTGAAAATAATTACAAAAGGGCAGACACTTTTGTGGGGTTTAATTAACAGGAAACACGAAAAGCAATGTTGCCTATGATAGTCTGCAATACACTGCGTATAACCGTAAGAGTGAATGAGAGCATCGCGCAGTTGTGGTTGTTTCTACGCTCTTTCATTGGTCCTTGCTCAGATAAACTTGTACAGCTGTCCCGGTTCAAATGGCAGCGTGAATAAAACATTTAATATTAGAATAAAAACAATTTAGGTTGTTTCTTTTACATGTTATCCCCCTTAAATGTGTCTGCCTTATTTCGTATTCATTTTTAAATTGTCTTAATTTAACATTAAAGATAGTTAGCTTCTGAATAATGCCCTATTTTTGGGAAATATATGTTTTTTCCCTCCTGCGCAGTACCTGGTGATCCACGGTAAGTCTAGCCAACACGTATTTACCTTCTTACCTACCCAAGAGGTAGATTATAGCAAAATTTCAAGGTGCATAAAAAACTTCATGAAACGTGTGGTTACCGTCCCCTGGACTGTTACCACGATTCCAGGCAAGAAGTTACGGAGACGGATCTCTGGGAGTTAAAATGAGTCCTTCTACCCTGTTCTTCTACCCTGACGAAGGGAAACCTGTAGAGGGTTCTTCCTTCAGTGCATCGGAAGCACCAGTTTATTAGCTCCTCGGTTGCTCAAGAACGGGACTACGAGTGGTGTTTGTGGCCGGGGCTACGTTGTGTTACAACGGTCGCTGGATAATGGTCATATCGCACTAGTATTTCTAAAGTGACACAACTCGAATGAAAATGTGTCACTCTTGCCAATGTAGGGGCCTTAGGATTAAGACTGGAAGGGTGACACAAGTGCACTCTGGTGTACAAGCTCTGAAGCAAGGTACATACAGTTTTGATGGTTGATAAAGATATATTTACCATGTCTTTCATAGTCATAACTATGACGGTGTGAATAAAACCGATTTTTGAGTTGTGTCACTTTAGAAATACTAGTGCGATGTGATGGAGACACTGCAGTAAGGTGACCAGCTGGGAGTTCTGAATTGGGAGAGTACCATATCTCTCCCCGTCAAAGCACAAGTTGGATAGTTGGTTCCATCTCCGTGGATGGTTCTGCGGGCCCTGGTTTTGCAAAACACCTTTAGTCGAGTTGGAAAAGGGGTTGGTCAAGTTTCATGGTTATTTTGAAGTTTTCAGGAGCATTTCAAGCCCTGTTTCGTTACTACCTTCTGCAACGTACACACCTGTCTAAGGCTTAACTTCTGTTAGCCCGAGAGCTGGCAACGCACTTTTCATGAAGTGTTTTTTGCACCTTGAAATTTTGCTATAATATACCTCTTAGGTAGATAAGAATTTAAATATGTGTTTCATGGACATACCTTGGTGCACCAGGTACTGCGCATAGGGGAAAGGTGCAAAACAATATTTCCGAAAAATAGAGTTTTAATCAGAAGCCAACTATCTATAATGTAAAATTAAGACAATTTTACAATGATTAATAAATATGGCAGACACTTTTAAAGGGTATAACACGTAAAAAAAAAAAAAAAAAAACTTAATTGTTTCTTTTCTCATATTAAATGAGAGTTTTATTCGCGCTGCCATTTAAACCGGACCAGCTATACAAGATCATATGAGCAAGAACCAATGAGAGCGCTGAGAATAACCACAACTGCGCGAATCTGTCATTCACTCTTACGGTTACGGTTCCAGTCTATCATATTCAACATTTATTTTTATGTTTCCTGATAATTATAACCTACAAAAGTGTCTGCCCTTTTGTAATTATTAGCGCGGTTCCTCCCTCCCTTCATAGGGAGGAACCCCGCTTATAAGGTTGATCTCATGAAACAATCTGGAAGTGCCGACTAGAAAATTTCGAGAGACCGAAAGTAACGGTGGTTCAAATTTGTGTATATATATATATATATATATATATATATATATATGTATATGTATATATATATATATATATATATATATTTATATATTTATATTTGTCTGTTCGCTCATTTCTGGCTTCCCTAAAGGTCCGATTGTGATGAAATTTGGTACAAAAATCCGTCCTCTAATTTGAAAGGTCAAGTTCGTTAACCAGTAGAATCCGCCCACTGGAAGATGGCGTTTGGGGCGAAATTCGCGCAAAAAAAATCATAACGCTTATGGCTTCTTGGGCTAGGAAAACGAATGAAACCATTTTCAAGGCGATAGCTTTAACCGTTTTCGAGAAAATTGGAAAAATAGTTTTTGAATGCCGTTTCTGGTTTGGCTACTTAGAATCATGGGATTCAGTTGAAACATTTTCTGCATGTTCGACTTTTATTAAAACTAATATGTTGAAATTTTGGTTACGTTTGGAGTTAAGGAAGGGTGAGAATAAAATATTTTATTAACAGACATAAAAAGTTTTGGTAACTTTGTATACTTTCGTTAGTATCTCGAGAACCGTTGACAATCTTGGGAAGCGGAAGATTACCATTCGAAAGCTTACTAAATTCTCTACAAAAATGGTTCTGAAGAAAGTTTTAATTAGGCGATGTCAATCGGAGAAATAAGTGCTTAAAACTTTAAAGTAATTGATTTCGTTTATTCGAACGGTTCTTTTTGTCTGTTATATTCCTTGTTATTTTTTAATTGCTTATAGTTGGATAATGTATTTGACAATAAAACTGGTTAAGTAAAATAACAAAAACAATTTTTTTTAGAAATATAGAGTTCCAAGATTCCAAGACCTTGTAACTAGCGGGACCGTTCTAGTGTTAGCCGATCCTTCCAGGTAAGATCGTAAATCAAGACCTTTCAAGACAGGTGGAACTAAAATAATAACTGCTTCTATTTGAATCTTTCCAAATTAGACAAGGGATAAGAACGGAACCGCGCTAAGATGCTGCAATTCCTGCGAGGCGGACTTTTTTTTCAAATATGATTACTGAAGACGCTGTTTAAATCGCAGCGTGAATAAAGCACTTCATTTAATATTAAAAATAAAAACTAGGTACTTAGTTTTTTATTATTATTATCATTTTAACCCCCTTAAAAGTTCCTGCCTTATTTATTATTACTCTTAAAATTGCCTTAATTTGCCATTTTTTTCATTAATAATAGTTGGCTTCTGAATAAAACTCTACTTTTGGGCAATATTGTTTTGCACCTTTCCCCTGTGCGCAGTACCTGGTGTTCCAAGGTATGTCCAGGAAACACATATTTACCTTCTTATCTGCCTAAGAGGTACACTATAGCAAAATTTCAGGGTGCATAAAACACTTCATGAAAAGTGCGTTTCCAGCTCTCGGTCTATGTAGTAAGTTTTGCTGTTCCCTGGTTCGGCGCCAGACTCCCATGATACGCCAAGCTGTCAGTAATCTAGCTGTTTTAATTATTTACGTCATAATATATACTTCTTGTCACCAGTTTCCGTCTGTTCTTTATGGAAAAAACTCAGCTCCGGGAATAGAGCCGCTCCAATGTTTGTTTGTGCGTCAGACGCGCAAAAACAAGCGCGTCCTTCGCACCTTATAGGACCAGTGACCCTGGACGTGACGTGTTACATCCAGGTAATCGCAGATAATGTACCAAATAAATAAAGCCGAATTCAAGCAGTGAAATGGATTCATTTGGATTGTTACACTTTATTCACTGTTCTTAAAGGCTATAAAGTGAATGAGTCTAAGCTTAGATGAGACCGAAAGAACGCAACTTTTGGACGCTTCCCAAAATGTCAATATAATATGTGCTCACCAAGTTTCGGGAATTACAGTCGTTTGAATTAATATTTAAGATAATTACAACATATTTTTACAATGTTTTTCAACAATTTAGTGAAGAACATTTCCTTTAAATATTCTTTAAGAAAACAGATCAACATATCGCACTAGTATTTCTAAAGTGAAACAACTCAAAAATCGGTGTTTTTCATTTATGACTACGAAAGACATGGTAAATATATCTTTATCAACCATCAAAACTGTATGTACCTAGCTTCAGAGCTTGTACACCAGAGGGCACTTGTGTCACCCTTCCTGTCTTAATCCTGTGTCCCCTAGGTAGCAAGAGTGACACATTTTCAGTTGAGTTTTATTTGGAGACAATATGAAGAAAATATAACGATTTTTGCCAAAACGTCAACAAAAATATAACACTTTTTCTTTAATTAATTAAGGTTATTTTTACATCTTTTTACCGGCGTATCAACAATTGGACTATTGACGCCGGGCTGTCTATAGGTTGCCACTCTTTTATAATGCCAACAGCTCGTGGTCGGTCACTCATTCAGGTACTGACCACGCCCGACGTTGCTTAACTTCGGCGATCAACGGGAACCGGTGCAGTCAACGTGGCTATGGCGGTTGGTTTGTGTAGTTTTGTCAACCACACGACTAAAACCCGAGAATGTCTACCTTTGCATTGTTAGCGGTCAACCACCTCCTCTTAATCAAAGGTTATAGTTTTGAACTTTAAGTGACTGAGCTCAACTACCGTTCTATTTACCAAAGTTTATAGTTTTGAACTTTAAGTGACTGAGCTCAACTACCTTTCTATTTATCAAAGTTTTTGAACTTTAAGTGACTGAGCTCAACTACCGTTCTATTTATCAAAGTTTATAGTTTTGAACTTTAAGTGACTGAGCTCAACTACCTTTCTATTTATCAAAGTTTTTGAACTTTAAGTGACTGAGCTCAACTACCGTTCTATTTATCAAAGTTTTTGAACTTTAAGTGACTGAGCTCAACTACCGTTCTATTTATCAAAGTTTATAGTTTTGAACTTTAAGTGACTGAACTCAACGACCGTTCTATTTATCAAAGTTTATAGTTTTGAACTTTAAGTGACTGAACTCAACGACCGTTCTATTTACCAAAGTTTATAGTTTTGACCTTTAAGTGACTGAACTCAACTACCGTTCTATTTATCAAAGTTTTTGAACTTTAAGTGACTGAGCTCAACTACCGTTCTATTTATCAAAGTTTTTGAACTTTAAGTGACTGAGCTCAACTACCGTTCTATTTATCAAAGTTTATAGTTTTGAACTTTAAGTGACTGAGCTCAACTACCGTTCTATTTATCAAAGTTTATAGTTTTGAACTTTAAGTGACTGAACTCAACGACCGTTCTATTTATCAAAGTTTATAGTTTTGAACTTTAAGTGACTGAACTCAACGACCGTTCTATTTACCAAAGTTTATAGTTTTGACCTTTAAGTGACTGAACTCAACTACCGTTCTATTTATTTTACCCTTGACTATTCAATGACCATAGAATTCCCTATAATGAGGTAAATTTGGCGTATTTTTGTAGCTCTGGCTGCTTTGGATGAACTTATCATGTTGTGACGTTATTATTTAAATTTGAACGTCCATTTATTATTCAGAACGGGTTATCTTTTGGTAACCACCCGTTTCAATCCAGGATAGGGCTGATGCCTTTTTATGTTTCGAAAGAAAGCCACCACCCATAGTGGGAATCGAACCACTAGGGGTGGTGGCTTTTCTTTAAAAAAAAAACAAAACAGGAATAAGCCCTATCCTGACTAGAAAAGGGCACTAACCTATAGATATAGTAATAGATATAGAATGGTAACGTCTAGATCTTGTGAAGAGAAAACCCAATAGTTTATTTGGCAAAACGCCCTAGAGCAAAACGGGAGGTTCTGGGTTCGAATTTTAGGCCAGAGGGATTAATATTTCTGAAAATATTGGTGTGAACCAATTCTATATATCAATACAAAGTATCGGCAAAACTAGCTAAAAGTTATTTCCCCTCTAAATAAACATTGTTATCTATTTTTAGTATCACAATTCAGAATAGCGGTAAGTGTTTTCTGGAAACGCACAAAGATGGCGAAGTTCCGCTATTTCTCTCTTCTATTTTCAGCTCTATTTGATATCCTTGAATAGAACGCATGTTCGGATGAGTTCGTGTCTTTTCGACAGGAGTCGGAGGATATAGAATAAAACAGGGGAGCTAAGGCGAGGACAGGCCTTTGGTTTCTCTCTGCATTTTGGGCCAGAAGTCACTAATACCGATTATTTGTCATAGACACAAAACGAAAAATTAAATTTTTCCCCGAAATCCATTTGGCTAGTATACAATTATATTTAATTTCATAATTTATAAAAAATTAATAATTTAAAATGCATTAAGACAAACTATGTGCGGAAATAGGCGAACATCCCGAAAACTCATTTCAAGACGGAAATATTAATGCTATCACAGTGGCCAATCTCTGGACTCTGGAAATGACCGAATCGGCCCATCAGAAGTGAGCCACTATGCTAGAATAAAATCTAAATATGGGCTTGTAGAGCTTTCAGACCGTAATTCTTGACTCCTTGCTAATTATATACTTAATTATATAACATTCGACATTAATAGGGAAGTTGTTTTCGGAAAACCAGAAAATTCGGACCAGTGGAGTTGGTATGTACCTGCAATATTTTTTTAATTTTTCTAAATCAGTGCGTTAGATAGTGGTAATAAAAGAAAATCCTAACCACTCTGAGCCTATCAGCTCAAATTGAAAAACTTTGAACACGCTTTTCATGTGTATTTTGATTGATTAACAGATAGAAGTAATTCAAATACAAATTTGTGGTATTTACATATTTTATTTATTTAAATAACGGACTGTAGGTAAACACCCCTTTCGAGCCAGGTTAGGGCTAATGCCTAGTTTTTTTTTCTAAACAAAAAGCCACCACCCCTAGTGGGAATCGAACCCACGAGAGGTGGTGGCTCATCTTTAGATTTTTCATACAAATTCATTTAACTTGTTCAATATAATCGTTGTAAGTATCGGACAACACAAGTCTTTGTTTAGCTGAGGTTGCTTACATAATTCTTCCTATCAATCTTTTCTGTAAGGCGCATGAAAATATAATTAATGTAGGATACGCGAGGAATAGTCCAGAAAGCTGGACGAGTCTTCAGCTGTAGTCTACTCACAACCTCTTCCAAGGGGGGCTTTTTGAACCCCAAATTATTGATTCATTTATTCCTATGTGCTTGAAACATTTAAAAATATGTTTTTATATAGAACAAAACTGACTTTTTGGGAAAGAAGTAGAAAAATACTTAATAATTTTCAGCACTATTTTTTCCGAAATGCTTTGTTAAATTTAACAGGTTAGGTGTCTCGTAATTAAAAATAATTATTGTAAACAGAATATTTAAATATGTTTAAATCTATATGTAAGGGATTGACTGATCCGAATACTTTATTACTAAAGAAAATTTATTTATAACAAAGAAGATTTTTAGAGAAGCTAAACTGTCAAGCCACATCTCTGAGTATCCAAAAACGTTTACGTTTCAGAACTCCTATAGAACAAAAATAACTCTGGTTCGAATTTCTAAATATATATATATCTGTTCGCGCTCTATCTAAGTGAATAATAGTCCGATTTTTATGAAATTTGGTACAAAAATCTTTCGTCTAATTTGAAAGGTCATTTGCTAACTAGCAGAATCCGTCCACTGGAACATGGGATGGAGCGACATTCGCGCGAAAAAAATCGTTACGCTTAGTTCATATGCTTGCAAGTACTCGTTTTATAGGTTACTTGGCCTAGAAAAACGAATTAACCCATTTTTAAGGCGATAGCATTAACCGTTTTCGAAAAAAATGTAAAAATCGTTGTCGAATAAAGGTTTTGGTAACGGTACTTAGAATCATCGGTTTAAGTTAAAATATTTTCTAAATGTTTAAAATTTATATAAACAAAGGTGTTTAAATTTTGGTTACATTTGGAGTTAAGGAAGGATTAGAATAAAATACTTTATTAATAGACATAAAAAGTTTTGGGAACTTCGTATATTTTCCTTGATATCTCGAAAACGATTGAGAATCTTGGTAAGCAAAAGGTTACCATTCGAAAGCTTACTGAATCCTCTACAAAAAAGGTTCTGAAGAAAGTTTTCATTAGGCGATGTCAATCGGAGAAATAAATGCTTAAAACATTGAAGTAATTGATTTCGTTTATTTGAATGGTTCTTTTTGTCTGTTTTTATTTCTTGATTTTTTTTATTGCTTCTAGTAGGAGAATGTATCTGTCAATAAAACAGGATAAATAAAATAATAAAACAAAATTATTGTTAGAAATATAGCTTTCCAAGAGAGGGATTCAAAGATGCCTTTTGAATAATTTATATTTCTTTACTGGTGTTGGTGTCATTCTTTAGAACAGATTTTCCCCCTATCTGCTTCACTTTTTAATTGGTTGTTTTATCGAAATGCATTGAACAGTTAAATGAATTTTCTAGCTATATGGTAGGGTTCAATCAAGCTTTCTCTATTCTCGGTCTTGTAAGGGTTCTACCCCCTCCCACCCGTCATTTGAGGTTTGACACCTAAAATATTGCTTTATCAAGATAGTCTTTCCACGAAATATCAAAACAACCGCTTCAGCTGTTTCTATTACTTTAGAAATGTCACTAGGGATAACAAAGGAACCGCGCTAAGATGACGCAGTTCCTTCGAGTCGGACTTTTTGTTCGTGTGACACGGTCATGCTTGCTGGAACTTGGTAACTGCCGCACAGTGGTGCCGAGAGGGAAAAACCCTCCAAAACTGAAGGTGTTCAATCCCGTTTGAACTAACATTTTTTATACCTAATTAGTTGTAGAATACTCCTCTAATATTGCTTTTCCATTTTATTATTAGTTCTGACCACAAATCACCTTTTTGTTGATCGTTCCCTCACCGAGTAAAAATCTCGCAGTTTTTAGTGAAAATTAGAACAATATTTTATACCACTATATAATAATACATACTAAATCAAATAAAATTTAATTTTACGCCGAGGCGTCGGGCTGTAGGTTCTCCAAGGTGGTAATTCTTGGCGCCAGTAGAGAGATCCAGTTTGTCGTGGTATCTGCGGGTCAATTTATCTATATGAAATGCGATTGGATCAACTCCCAGTTCCCCATGGAGCAAGGTGTTTCGGACGAACCAAGGGGCGTTGGCTGCAATCCGCAGGACTTAGTCCTGTAAACTCTGAAGTCCTCTGATATTCGTCGCGGTTGTTCCATACCACACAGGGCAGGCGTAAGTCAGTATTGGGATGATCATGGTCTTGTTAATTTAAAGAATTAAACTTTAATCTACAAATAATAATAATAATAAGACTTAGATTGTAGTTACTATTTTCCCTCTGAAAAATAGAATTTTATATTTGGGTTCTAACAGCTGATTAGAAACCAGCTAATTTGTACTAAGCATGTCCTGCATCATAACGTAGCCCTTGTAGCGAAAGGTTCGTTCTATTAGGCCGTAGTTTTAGGCTCATCATGGGAGGACGCGAAACAAGTAGATCCATTTAAATTATTTGAAGATTCTGTTAATTTTGACTTTTATTTATTTATTTTTTTGAATCTGCCTACAAAAGAAAAAAAGTCTTATATTTTACTAAGAGGGATTTATTGTCTGTTAATATGATGGAAGAAAGGCTCTGTATTTCTGCCCCATACCGAGCTGCCGAAAGCTCGGACAGGAAGGCCGAATACGAGCTAGCAATGAGGTAGAACTATTTCAGGAGAGCTAAAGGGGAACAACCGAGCTGCTCTAGATCGCAGCCTTAGCCTTCTCGAGACTAGATTCACTTCGGAACTCTCCGCCACATGGAACCATCATGGGAAGTCCACGGGCTGGATCGGCGGGAGGTGCAGTGATAGGAAGCAGGAGGAAAACAAACAAATCAATTTATTTGGTCCAATACAAGAAACGTATTATACACATTTTTTTTCCAAGTGAATTGTATAGGTTTAAAATCTCTTGATATAGTCTGTGTTTAATTCGAGCCAATTTTATTTTTCCCAGTTGATAAAAGACGCAACTCCTGGAGGCTGGAAGTGTTTGATGATATTTTCGCACCAGCTTTTCTATGTGAGTGAAAAATGGGTCAACCTCCAATTCTCTATGGATCTGGCTGTTCCTTACGAAAAGCAGGAGGAAGTACGATAGAAAGGGAGAAAAAGCAGATCCGATCTCAAGGAATTGCGTCAACTTAGTGCGTTTGTTTGTAATCCTGACTATTGACATTTTCACACATTTATTCAGAACACAAACGATAAACAGACAAATCAAAACATCTCTTGGTTACTTACTAGTCACCGATCTGGTCCATTTTTTTCTGGTGATTCTGCATTGAAAAATAGTCGACATGTGTCCGAGCGTTCCGTCCAATGCGCCTTAGGAGCCGAGAATAAAACAAATTGGTTGAAAATGCTTCATTTTATTTCCTGAGTTCTGAAAATGATATGACATGTGTCTTTCGCCAATGCATTTGTTTTAGGGAGTAGATTAAAGAAAACGGCCGTCACGCAGGAGCTGCATAACTAAGCACTTTCCTCAGAATGTTTGCAGTGTAGACTACATTACTGAATAATTTGCTGTAAATAACCTATATAAATAAAATAAAAGCGTGAATAGTTCTGCTCATTTACATTTCTTATGAGAACTGTTCAATTATTAATTTTGTAAATAATTTGCTTTCAGAGTTATGTTTATACATGATTCTGTACTACTTAATAAATACACAAAAACTTCATTTTCCGTCTTTTGATCAGACGCAGGAACAGGATACAGTCCCCCTTGTGGGAGATAGCGGTCCTCGCAGCGCCTTTGGGAACCTACGTCTGGCCGGCTAATTCTAATGAAACAGAGTTTAAAGTAAACCCTCCTTTCCAATAAACCGATTTACTTCATTTTTACAACACTTCTTTCTCATGAGATGCCCACGACGTATACCGCGTTTCGTTACAATACAGCAGAAATTACGACCGGTGTGAGTATATTAGTACTTTAGGTCCGGAGTAACCCCCCCCCCCTCCAAATAACCCGATTTAGTTTATTTTTACAACCCATTTTTCTCTGTTAATTACCACCACGAATACCGAGTTTCGTTGAAATGTAACAAAAATTACGGCTGCTAGTGGCAAATTGGTAATGTGGGTCCGGAGTAAACCCCCCCCCCTTCTAATGAACCGATTTAGTTTATTTTTACAAAGTATTTCTCTCTTTAGATCAACATAACGAATGCCGAGTTTCGTTGAAATATAACAAAAACTACGGCAAAGTTTTCGGATGTTCCTATATTTTCGTAAATATCACGAAAACGAGTAGGAAATCGTGGTAAGTGGAAGGTGACCAATCGAATGCTTACTGAAATCTCTACAAATAAAGTTCGAGCCAATTTTCGATGGGGCAATGTCAATCGGAGAAATAAGTGCTTAAAACTTTAAAGGTGTTCGTTTTGTTCTTTTCAACCGGTTTTTCTCTTTGTTTAACCCACTTTTTAATTGTTTTTTTTTTAATTGCTTTTATCAGTAAAATTAGTATTTTAGTAAATGAAGGCAAGAAAATGTGAAACGTATTGGTAATAAGTTTGGAGTGGCTGTGGCTAATGATGATGGCATATACATACGTTTGTTTTTAATTCTCCTATCTATACAACCTTCCTCATACTGTTACAACTGAAGTTATCAATATTTCTTATTTTATAGCAAAGATTTAACCCACGAGAGAATGGAATTTTATTCGCCATGAAGTACATATTTACAGTTGATTGTAACAGTAAAATCAATTAGCTAGTAAACCAAGATACTTAAAATGACAACGAATTTTTGGTTGTTTGGAATAGAGCCTTCTATGCAGCAGTTGCAGAGTGAGTACGTTTTCGGTACATAATTGGCTTATACAGCCTTCCTCAAGAATGAGGATTAAGAATTATCCGCTTCTGTGTAAGTTGGCTACTGTCAGTTTCCTGTTATTTGCGATGCTTAATCTATCCTATTTCTTCGAGAAGTAAAAAAAACTGTTCATTTCTATTCTAAGCTTTCCAAATGTCACTAGGACTAAGTACGGAAGCGCGCTAAGATGAGATGACAGTTCCTGCGCCTTTTTTTTTTTTGTATTCATTTATATATATATATATATATATATATATATATATATATATATATATATATATATATATATATATTCTTTATTTTCAATTATTTTAAAATCCAGATCCTGCCCAACCATAGCTCATTACAGCACCATTAATAAACTAGGAATGAAGTCTACTTCTGACTGGTACCATTCTGAGGTAAAGTTAAAATTTCATCAAATATCAGCACCACACAAAGATTCTCTAGAAAATTACAAACGAAAAACCGGAAGCGAAATGATTTTTTTTCTCCCGAATTTTGTGGAATTAAGGAGTGTTCCAGTTGACGGATTCTGCTGGTTGAAGAACCTGACCTTCTAAATTAGACGAAGTACTTTTTTATCTAATTTCATCAAAATCGCACAATTTTTGAGCCTGTGAGAGAGTTAACAGACAAATATATAGTACTAGCTGTTACCCGGCGTGCTATGCTACACCTACTAGCTGTTACCCGGCGTGCCATGCTACACCTACTTTCTGCATCTAGAAAAGCAAAAATAGATTAGAAACCAAATAATTAATATTAAAATCTAATAACGCAAATCTACAACTATTTGAGTTCATTGTTTCGAACTCGTGACCTCCGAACTGTGAGTCATAGACGATTTTAACCAAGCCTATGACTCTACCCGTGTCAAGACCTACCTGTGTGCCACGTTTGCTCAAAATCGGTCAAACGGTGTGGATTTGTATAAGGAACAAACATACAGACAGACAGCTGGTAGACGTTTTTGACCAAGCCTATGACACTCTCCGGATCACGACCTACCTGTGTGCCAAGTTTGGTCAAAATCGGACGAAGGGTGTGGATTTGTATAAGGAACAAACATACAGACAGACAGCTCATAGATATTTTTGACTTAGCCAATGAGACTTCCCGAATCAAGACCTACCAGTGTTCCAAGTTTTGTCAAAATCGGTTAAACGGTGTGGATTTGTATAAGGAACGAACAGACAAAAAGACAAACGGCCAAACAGACAGACACGTGATTTATATATATATATATATATCAAAATTTGAACCACCCCGTTCCTTTCGTGATCAATGGGTTCTTTAATGTGAAATTTGTTAGTCGGCACTTTCGGATTGCGTCATGAGGTGAACCATATCTGCTCCATCTTTGTGGTTTTCTAAATACTATACCCGTACTGTGATTTGGAAAGAGTGCAATAGAGACAATTTATAATTTGAAGGAATATTGTATCAAAAATAAAAACACCTTCTCCAAAATAGAGCTAAAGCGAGATTTTAAGTGCCACAATGCACATAAAACTGGCAGTAGCCGTAGTAGTAGTAAGCGAACATAACTTACTTAAACTCTTCGATGTCTGCTTCTGATAAAATTGAAGTCAATTGAAAACCATAGGGTGCGCATGGCGGTGAGAGGCGTTCCTAACAAAAGGAGGGATTGAGTAAACGCGATAACAACAGAATGAATGTTCATAATACAGTGTTACAGTCATACACAGTTTTATACAATGTTAAAGTCAATCCGACATCATTTTTAGCTCGTAATATAACGTGAAGCAGTTTACGTTACTTTTTTGTTTTCAAGGAATTTAACGGGGGAAAAATGTACTTTTCTTGTCTAATTCTGCCGTTTCAAGAAAATTCCTCATTGTAGAAAAGCACAGTTTTGTTGTGTGTGTTTAACGGCGTATCGACGCTCGGCCTATTAACGCCGGGCTATCTACAGGTTGCCACCGTTTTATAATGCCAACAGCACATGGCCGGTCACCCATTCAAGTACTGGCCACGTACGTGATGTTGCCGATCTTCAACTTGATCAACGAGAATTGGTGCATTAAACGTGGCTAAGGCCGTTAGCGCAAAGTGCTGTTGTAATAAATTTCATCAACATACAGATATCAAATAACAGTTCCTTGGTGATATTGTGGTTTATTGATAAACGCCAGCGCTTTCTATAGCAACTTCAAATTGAGTTTTAACTCAACCTCATAAGCGATTTTCCTCCCAGAAATAAACTCACTAAGAATAGCTGATCATTGCAAAAATGTTAGAATGAATTAGTGAATATTTCCGGACTATAATCTAGTGAGAGGTTGTATATTTGTGATGAGTGAGTGAACACTCACACACACTCATCACTCAGGCATTTTATACTCCTTGTCTTGCCAGCGGAAGTCTGTGCGGCGCGAGGCCTTCAATAAATCCACTCGTTCGTGCTTATTTTATATTTGAGCTATTTTTGTTGTAAACGCAT
This sequence comes from Gonocerus acuteangulatus, assembly GCA_946811695.1. NCBI lineage: Eukaryota > Metazoa > Arthropoda > Insecta > Hemiptera > Coreidae > Gonocerus > Gonocerus acuteangulatus. The sequence continues at coordinate 159,083,592 of OX328123.1, forward strand.
GTTGTAAAATTCCTTCGTCTCGCAGTAACACGTTTTACTAATTTTCCATCCCATACTGTAGGAATTTCTCAGGAAGGTTAATTAGTGTTGAGACAACAACAAACATCGGGTTTCTCCGTGGTCTATTGGCTAACGCCTTACATTCTCATGAAGGAGATGGTGCTACGAATCACATGTGCACACAGTGGTCCAAAATGTAATATTACCGCGATTTTTTTTTTTTTTTTTTTTTTTAACTTGTCATATTCGCTTAATATATTAGTTACGTCATAATACTACCTTATAAACTAAGGATTAAGTCACTTCGATTAACATAGTTTGCATTAGATAAGGTAAACAAAGAATAAAAGGAAGAAAGTCGCGTTATTACTAGTAAAGTGACAAGACCAATGTATATTTTTTTACTGTTCAACAAAATTTTATTTAATACATTTTAGGTATGGAAGGCGCTTTATTAGGTCAGTAGTTTTTGGATACAATATTTTTTTGATGTTAAAAAAAAATTATGTGTCTCAAGTTTCTGTGGAAAATTATTACTATAACTGTAATAAATTAGCATAACTTTAAATGAAAAAGTTTGCACTCTTTCAGACCTAAACATAAATAAACATTTTTTTAAATTCTCCAACAGGAATCAGCCGCTACTACTCGCGCGACAGCAATTTTTTTTCTATCATCTCCCCTGATTAGATTTAAAAAACAAAACGAGATTAAAATAAATGTAAGCCATTTTTTTTTTAAGTTCCAGCCAAAGAGTTAACTAATCGAGAGGTATTTAATTTATGGCAGGAGAAATGATGTTTTGACTCAATAAACTACCCCATTAAAGAAATTAGATAAAACAGAGCTTGACAAACATGGAGAATCATCACAAATACAGATTTATTCTATCAACTCATCCTTCATTCTGATACAATTATAAATCATCATAGTCTAACTCAAAGCCAAAGGCACAAAAACCCGCTGGAATTGGAAGTTCTAAATTTATTAAAAGGTCCAGACGAGGAACAACTCGGAGAAGACAGCAGTTCTACAGAATATGACAGTGACGAAAATGAAGATTAATTTTTGTACATGTTTATGATCTCATTTTTTTTTATTATTAACATTATTGTACGTACATATTCCAATTGCGTTAATTTATAATTATATTTTACATTATGTAGATATTGTATAAGTAATTCATTTTTGTTTTAATAGTGTTCGAATAAATACATACATAATAATAATACAATATTGTAATTTTTTATTTTAATATCATTGAATCACCTATTTAATTCATATTTAATACGTATAAAAATAAATAACAACTATAAACATGGTTTGGAATTTTTTCGCGGTGATGTTGCATTTTGGACCACTGTGGGGTGACAGAAATTTTCTCACCAAAATGGTTCCAAAATCTCATTTTCGAAATTTTGTGGACATGGGTCCTTCTGGAAAAGGATGCCTCCTATTTATCTAGTTCTCTTGTCCTTTTCTAGCAAAGTCAAAGCGAGCGAATTCTTGTTGCACAAAGAGAGCAAAGTTTGGATGACGAGTACCAAAAACTCGACAGTAATTGTTCATTTTAATAGGATAACTGAAACCGTTTCTAGGCAAGAAGGCTGCTACCATATGAAGAGAAAAATAGCCTAAATGCAGGAATAGTCCCGGTAGATCACCTACCTGAAGAAGCATGATGCACTGTATATCCGAAATCCTGGTCTTCATAAGAAGTGAACCGTGATAAGAAGTGAAGACGTTCCTGGGGTCGTGGGGTATTCAGTTCCTCCAAAAAATAATTTTTAGTCTTTTTATTTATGTAAAAAAATCCCAATTTGTGAGGAAATAACACTTTGTTGAATTTTAGGAAAAGTTAAAACCTTAAGTTAGAAATTCATAACGTGGGAAGCATATAATAGTCGGGGAACTGTATACCACATCCTTATTTACCTTAAGTTACAAATTCATAACGTGGGAAGCATATAATAGTCGGGGAATTGTATACCACATCCTTATTTACCTTAAGTTACAAATTCATAACGTGGGAAGCATATAATAGTCGGGGAATTGTATACCACATCCTTATTTACCTTAAGTTACAAATTCATAACGTGGGAAGCATATAATAGTCGGGGAATTGTATACCACATCCTTATTTAATCCATATTTAATGAAAATCTTATAATTTTCTGGCTCATTTCTCAATTGAATTTTAAAACAAAAATACTTGACAAAATAATTATGATGAATTATTTCGGATTCGCTGGAACTGTGCCATCTCTGCTTGCTTCCGCACTTCTTCGCATTGGTCGAGTTAATGATAAGAATCATGAAAATATCACATGGAATCAATTACCTTTCAGGAAACGATAACATTCAAGGGAAAAGATTCAGTTCCTTACAGCAGTTAAAGTATAGTAGTTTTATATGGATTTCTTTCGTTTGATTAAATTTAGTTTGGAATGGTCAACCCTCACTAACTCAGGTCGACCAAACTTATAGCCCAAGAGCTGGTAACCATACGTTTCATGAAGTGTTTTTTTGCACCTTGAAATTTTGCTGTAATGTACCTCTTGGGTAGATAAGAAGGTATGTATGTGTTGGCTAGACTTACCGTTGAACATGGGGGAACCGCATGGGGGAAAAATATAAACCAATATTTCCCCAAAATAAAGTTTTATTCAGAAGCCAACTATCTTTAATGTAAAATCAAGAAAATATTGCAATGAATAATAAATAAGCCAGACAATTTTAAGAGGATAACATGTAAAAAAAAACAACCTAAATTGTTTTTATTCAAATATTAAATGAGTGTTTTATTTACTACTTCCAACCATGGTTACCTAAGTTGTCATCGAGGTCTTCCTCCCTCCCCCCTAGGCATTCTCTAGTGCTGAAGAAGGCTGCCATTGTGCAGTCGAAACGTCCAAATACAGATTTCTTTTTGAAAGTCTGACGTTTTTCTCCTAGCCGAATCCCAACTATACCTGTCTTCGATTTTTAATTATGTTTATTCTAAACGCTGTTTAAGTTGCAGCGTGAATGAACACTTAATTTAATATTTAAAAAAAAAATACTTATTTTCGTGCTAGGTGGAAGGTCAAATAATAAAAACTTCACCACTCAGTTTCACCAACTTTATTACCTCCCTACATGTTTCACACCTTTTTGGTGCCTCTTCTGGTGAAAAAGTTACAGATATAAAACTTACAGCCTCAATCTGAGGAGGATTGACGTGGCCGTACTGGTGGAAGGATATCCTCTTCAGATTGAGACTGTAAGTTTTATATATGTAACTTTTTCACCAGAAGAGGCATCAAAAATATATTTATTATTAATTGTAAAATTGTCTTAATTTTAATAGTTGGCTTCTGAATAAAACACTATTTTTGGGGAAATATTTTTTCGCACCTTTCCCCTATGCGCAGTACCTGATGGTCCACGGTAAGTCTAGCCAACACATATGTACCTACTTATCTACCCAAGAGGTATATCATAGCAAAATGTCGAGGTGCATAAAACACTTCCATCACCAGCTCTCCTATTATATGAGATATTTTCCAGAAAGTGTCAAAGCTGCTCATGGTTTTGGCAAATTTTACGATTTCCAAGGGATTTCGGAATTAGTTAAAAGTCTGTTTATTTGTTTTTGTCAATTTAGAGGACTAATTAGGCTATTCAGTGAACAGACCTGTAAGGAGTGCTCTGAAGTGTTTTGCCGAAACTGCGCCAAGAATTAGGCTTCGAGAACCCGAAGCAACATTTTTTTCCTGTAAGTTTTTTTTCTAACTTTGTTTTATATAAGTGTAAACTAAACATTCCTATTTTAATTTGATGTGTTTTTATTACAATTCATTTGACTTATCCGTGATTTTTATTAACAAAACGACCTGTAACTATATCAGTGGATGATTTTGTTATTTTTAATGATCCAAAAAAAAAAAAAAAATGAGAGGGTCTAAAAAATTAGAATATATATATAAATAATAAATTAAAATTTAATGTATGTCCATATTTCTTTACTTTTAATGGTACGTTAAAGTACGCTAATATGTGGCCCACGTCCCCAAAGTTGAACGTTTTTTCACGTCCTTACTTAAAGGCTAAACCGAAAATTCTAGTTAAAAAATCCGCATACCATACACTAAATGCAGGCCATAAAATGACCTACTATATTTGTTGTAACTAAAATAAAACATTACGAAAGGAGAGCAGAGAGTTCCTTAACGACTGATAGAGTAGTGAGTAAAAGTGATCCCTGAGTCACTATCTGCCCTTGTAGTAGTGTTGAGAGTATACTTGGCATTACTCAGGGCTTGGAACCGATCGGTGATCCAGATCACCCGTCAACTCACCAATATATCTATACACATCACTTACATCCCGTATGTTTAGCTCCAGTCTTATACCCGCGTCAACATTTTATATATACTAGGTTTGAATTAAGGGCTCATGGGTACTCACGTATTAGCTTCAACACAGGTTAAAGATGTAGGTCACGTTCAGAGATCTGGATCATGGATAATGCATTTCTATTGCCCTATTCCTATGAGCAATTACATTGGTCATTGTGAATATAGTAAGTTCCATTTCTATTTAGGACGTAATTCATTTGCATGTGTTTTTACGCAAGTGGTGTTTCTTTGTTAGTTGTTAAGCAATTTCCTAGTTTGTTGTTTGCTTTTTCCTTGTTTGTTGTTTATTTTACCGAACCAAAGGAAGCACTGTTAAATTGCATATCAGTCCATTATCCACCAAAAAACCATCCTTGATCTACATTAATATACGTGTTCGATTGACTAGAGTTTCGATATAGCCTGTACCGAAACGCACAGCGCTAAGATGATGCATTTTCTACCCGTCGGGCTTTTTCTTATGTCCACGAATGTAGCTGCTACTACGTATGTCCATGGATGTAGCTGTTACTACGTATGTCCATGGATGTAGCTGCTACTACGTATGTCCATGGATGTAGCTGCTACTACGTATGTCCATGGATGTAGCTGCTACTACGTATGTCCACGAATGTAGCTGCTACTACGTATGTCCATGGATGTAGCTGCTACTACGTATGTCCATGGATGTAGCTGCTACTACGTATGTCCATGGATGTAGCTGCTACTACGTATGTCCATGGATGTAGCTGCTACTACGTATGTCCACGAATGTAGCTGCTACTACGTATGTCCATGGATGTAGCTGCTACTACGTATGTCCATGGATGTAGCTGCTACTACGTATGTCCACGAATGTAGCTGCTACTACGTATGTCCATGGATGTAGCTGCTACTACGTATGTCCACGAATGTAGCTGCTACTACGTATGTCCATGGATGTAGCTGCTACTACGTATTCCCATGGATGTAGCTGCTACTACGTATGTCCATGGATGTAGCTGCTACTACGTATGTCCATGGATGTAGCTGCTACTACGTATGTCCATGGATGTAGCTGCTACTACGTATGTCCACGGATGTAGCTGCTACTACATATGTCCACGGATGTAGCTGCTACTACGTATGTCCACGGATGTAGCTGCTACTACGTATGTCCATGGATGTAGCTGCTACTACGTATGTCCACGGATGTAGCTGCTACTACGTATGTCCATGGATGTAGCTGCTACTACGTATGTCCATGGATGTAGCTGCTACTACGTATGTCCATGGATGTAGCTGCTAGTACGTATGTCCATGGATGTAGCTGCTAGTACGTATGTCCATGGATGTAGCTGCTACTACGTATGTCCATGGATGTAGCTGCTACTACGTATGTCCATGGAGGTAGCTGCTACTACGTATGTCCATGGATGTAGCTGCTACTACGTATGTCCATGGAGGTAGCTGCTACTACGTATGTCCACGAATGTAGCTGCTACTACGTATGTCCATGAATGTAGCTGCTACTACGTATGTCCACGAATGTAGCTGCTACTACGTATGTCCATGGATGTAGCTGCTACTACGTATGTCCACGGATGTAGCTGCTACTACGTATGTCCACGGATGTAGCTGCTACTACGTATGTCCACGGATGTAGCTGCTACTACGTATGTCCACGGATGTAGCTGCTACTACGTATGTCCATGGATGTAGCTGCTACTACGTATGTCCATGGATGTAGCTGCTACTACGTATGTCCATGGATGTAGCTGCTACTACGTATGTCCAGGGATGTAGCTGCTACTACGTATGTCCATGGATGTAGCTGCTACTACGTATGTCCATGGATGTAGCTGCTACTACGTATGTCCATGGATGTAGCTGCTACTACGTATGTCCATGGAGGTAGCTGCTACTACGTATGTCCATGGATGTAGCTGCTACTACGTATGTCCATGGAGGTAGCTGCTACTACGTATGTCCACGAATGTAGCTGCTACTACGTATGTCCATGGATGTAGCTGCTACTACGTATGTCCACGAATGTAGCTGCTACTACGTATGTCCATGGATGTAGCTGCTACTACGTATGTCCACGGATGTAGCTGCTACTACGTATGTCCATGGATGTAGCTGCTACTACGTATGTCCACGGATGTAGCTGCTACTACGTATGTCCATGGATGTAGCTGCTACTACGTATGTCCACGGATGTAGCTGCTACTACGTATGTCCATGGATGTAGCTGCTACTACGTATGTCCACGAATGTAGCTGCTACTACGTATGTCCATGGATGTAGCTGCTACTACGTATGTCCACGAATGTAGCTGCTACTACGTATGTCCATGGATGTAGCTGCTACTACGTATGTCCACGAATGTAGCTGCTACTACGTATGTCCATGGATGTAGCTGCTACTACGTATGTCCACGGATGTAGCTGCTACTACGTATGTCCATGGATGTAGCTGCTACTACGTATGTCCACGGATGTAGCTGCTACTACGTATGTCCATGGATGTAGCTGCTACTACGTATGTCCATGGATGTAGCTGCTACTACGTATGTCCATGGATGTAGCTGCTACTACGTATGTCCAGGGATGTAGCTGCTACTACGTATGTCCATGGATGTAGCTGCTACTACGTATGTCCATGGATGTAGCTGCTACTACGTATGTCCATGGATGTAGCTGCTACTACGTATGTCCATGGAGGTAGCTGCTACTACGTATGTCCATGGATGTAGCTGCTACTACGTATGTCCATGGAGGTAGCTGCTACTACGTATGTCCACGAATGTAGCTGCTACTACGTATGTCCATGGATGTAGCTGCTACTACGTATGTCCACGAATGTAGCTGCTACTACGTATGTCCATGGATGTAGCTGCTACTACGTATGTCCACGAATGTAGCTGCTACTACGTATGTCCATGGATGTAGCTGCTACTACGTATGTCCACGGATGTAGCTGCTACTACGTATGTCCATGGATGTAGCTGCTACTACGTATGTCCACGAATGTAGCTGCTACTACGTATGTCCATGGATGTAGCTGCTACTACGTATGTCCACGGATGTAGCTGCTACTACGTATGTCCACGGATGTAGCTGCTACTACGTATGTCCACGGATGTAGCTGCTACTACGTATGTCCACGGATGTAGCTGCTACTACGTATGTCCACGGATGTAGCTGCTACTACGTATGTCCATGGATGTAGCTGCTACTACGTATGTCCATGGATGTAGCTGCTACTACGTATGTCCATGGATGTAGCTGCTACTACGTATGTCCAGGGATGTAGCTGCTACTACGTATGTCCATGGATGTAGCTGCTACTACGTATGTCCATGGATGTAGCTGCTACTACGTATGTCCATGGATGTAGCTGCTACTACGTATGTCCATGGAGGTAGCTGCTACTACGTATGTCCATGGATGTAGCTGCTACTACGTATGTCCATGGATGTAGCTGCTACTACGTATGTCCACGAATGTAGCTGCTACTACGTATGTCCATGGATGTAGCTGCTACTACGTATGTCCACGAATGTAGCTGCTACTACGTATGTCCATGGATGTAGCTGCTACTACGTATGTCCACGGATGTAGCTGCTACTACGTATGTCCATGGATGTAGCTGCTACTACGTATGTCCACGGATGTAGCTGCTACTACGTATGTCCATGGATGTAGCTGCTACTACGTATGTCCATGGATGTAGCTGCTACTACGTATGTCCATGGATGTAGCTGCTACTACGTATGTCCATGGATGTAGCTGCTACTACGTATGTCCATGGATGTAGCTGCTACTACGTATGTCCACGAATGTAGCTGCTACTACGTATGTCCATGGATGTAGCTGCTACTACGTATGTCCACGAATGTAGCTGCTACTACGTATGTCCATGGATGTAGCTGCTACTACGTATGTCCACGGATGTAGCTGCTACTACGTATGTCCATGGATGTAGCTGCTACTACGTATGTCCACGGATGTAGCTGCTACTACGTATGTCCATGGATGTAGCTGCTACTACGTATGTCCACGGATGTAGCTGCTACTACGTATGTCCATGGATGTAGCTGCTACTACGTATGTCCATGGATGTAGCTGCTACTACGTATGTCCATGGATGTAGCTGCTACTACGTATGTCCATGGATGTAGCTGCTACTACGTATGTCCATGGATGTAGCTGCTACTACGTATGTCCATGGATGTAGCTGCTACTACGTATGTCCATGGATGTAGCTGCTACTACGTATGTCCATGGATGTAGATGCTACTACGTATGTCCATGGATGTAGCTGCTACTACGTATGTCCATGGATGTAGCTGCTACTACGTATGTCCATGGATGTAGCTGCTACTACGTATGTCCATGGATGTAGCTGCTACTACGTATGTCCATGGATGTAGCTGCTACTACGTATGTCCAGGGATGTAGCTGCTACTACGTATGTCCATGGATGTAGCTGCTACTACGTATGTCCATGGATGTAGCTGCTACTACGTATGTCCATGGATGTAGCTGCTACTACGTATGTCCATGGAGGTAGCTGCTACTACGTATGTCCATGGATGTAGCTGCTACTACGTATGTCCATGGAGGTAGCTGCTACTACGTATGTCCACGAATGTAGCTGCTACTACGTATGTCCATGGATGTAGCTGCTACTACGTATGTCCACGAATGTAGCTGCTACTACGTATGTCCATGGATGTAGCTGCTACTACGTATGTCCACGAATGTAGCTGCTACTACGTATGTCCATGGATGTAGCTGCTACTACGTATGTCCACGGATGTAGCTGCTACTACGTATGTCCATGGATGTAGCTGCTACTACGTATGTCCATGGATGTAGCTGCTACTACGTATGTCCATGGATGTAGCTGCTACTACGTATGTCCATGGATGTAGCTGCTACTACGTATGTCCACGGATGTAGCTGCTACTACGTATGTCCATGGATGTAGCTGCTACTACGTATGTCCACGGATGTAGCTGCTACTACGTATGTCCACGAATGTAGCTGCTACTACGTATGTCCATTGATGTAGCTGCTACTACGTATGTCCACGAATGTAGCTGCTACTACGTATGTCCATTGATGTAGCTGCTACTACGTATGTCCACGAATGTAGCTGCTACTACGTATGTCCACGGATGTAGCTGCTACTACGTATGTCCACGGATGTAGCTGCTACTACGTATGTCCATGGATGTAGCTGCTACTACGTATGTCCATGGATGTAGCTGCTACTACGTATGTCCATGGATGTAGCTGCTACTACGTATGTCCATGGATGTAGCTGCTACTACGTATGTCCATGGAGGTAGCTGCTACTACGTATGTCCATGGATGTAGCTGCTACTACGTATGTCCATGGAGGTAGCTGCTACTACGTATGTCCACGAATGTAGCTGCTACTACGTATGTCCATGGATGTAGCTGCTACTACGTATGTCCACGAATGTAGCTGCTACTACGTATGTCCATGGATGTAGCTGCTACTACGTATGTCCACGAATGTAGCTGCTACTACGTATGTCCATGGATGTAGCTGCTACTACGTATGTCCATGGATGTAGCTGCTACTACGTATGTCCATGGATGTAGCTGCTACTACGTATGTCCATGGATGTAGCTGCTACTACGTATGTCCACGAATGTAGCTGCTACTACGTATGTCCATGGATGTAGCTGCTACTACGTATGTCCACGGATGTAGCTGCTACTACGTATGTCCACGAATGTAGCTGCTACTACGTATGTCCATGGATGTAGCTGCTACTACGTATGTCCACGAATGTAGCTGCTACTACGTATGTCCATGGATGTAGCTGCTACTACGTATGTCCACGAATGTAGCTGCTACTACGTATGTCCACGAATGTAGCTGCTACTACGTATGTCCACGGATGTAGCTGCTACTACGTATGTCCACGGATGTAGCTGCTACTACGTATGTCCACGGATGTAGCTGCTACTACGTATGTCCACGGATGTAGCTGCTACTACGTATGTCCATGGATGTAGCTGCTACTACGTATGTCCATGGATGTAGCTGCTACTACGTATGTCCATGGATGTAGCTGCTACTACGTATGTCCATGGATGTAGCTGCTACTACGTATGTCCATGGATGTAGCTGCTACTACGTATGTCCACGAATGTAGCTGCTACTACGTATGTCCATGGATGTAGCTGCTACTACGTATGTCCACGTATGTAGCTGCTACTACGTATGTCCATGGATGTAGCTGCTACTACGTATGTCCACGGATGTAGCTGCTACTACGTATGTCCACGGATGTAGCTGCTACTACGTATGTCCACGGATGTAGCTGCTACTACGTATGTCCACGGATGTAGCTGCTACTACGTATGTCCACGGATGTAGCTGCTACTACGTATGTCCACGGATGTAGCTGCTACTACGTATGTCCATGGATGTAGCTGCTACTACGTATGTCCATGGATGTAGCTGCTACTACGTATGTCCATGGATGTAGCTGCTACTACGTATGTCCATGGATGTAGCTGCTACTACGTATGTCCATGGATGTAGCTGCTACTACGTATGTCCATGGATGTAGCTGCTACTACGTATGTCCATGGATGTAGCTGCTACTACGTATGTCCATGGATGTAGCTGCTACTACGTATGTCCATGGATGTAGCTGCTACTACGTATGTCCATGGATGTAGCTGCTACTACGTATGTCCATGGATGTAGCTGCTACTACGTATGTCCATGGATGTAGCTGCTACTACGTATGTCCATGGATGTAGCTGCTACTACGTATGTCCATGGATGTAGCTGCTACTACGTATGTCCATGGATGTAGCTGCTACTACGTATGTCCATGGATGTAGCTGCTACTACGTATGTCCATGGATGTAGCTGCTACTACGTATGTCCATGGATGTAGCTGCTACTACGTATGTCCATGGATGTAGCTGCTACTACGTATGTCCATGGATGTAGCTGCTACTACGTATGTCCACGGATGTAGCTGCTACTACGTATGTCCATGGATGTAGCTGCTACTACGTATGTCCACGAATGTAGCTGCTACTACGTATGTCCATGGATGTAGCTGCTACTACGTATGTCCACGAATGTAGCTGCTACTACGTATGTCCATGGATGTAGCTGCTACTACGTATGTCCATGGATGTAGCTGCTACTACGTATGTCCATGGATGTAGCTGCTACTACGTATGTCCATGGATGTAGCTGCTACTACGTATGTCCATGGATGTAGCTGCTACTACGTATGTCCATGGATGTAGCTGCTACTACGTATGTCCATGGATGTAGCTGCTACTACGTATGTCCATGGATGTAGCTGCTACTACGTATGTCCATGGATGTAGCTGCTACTACGTATGTCCACGAATGTAGCTGCTACTACGTATGTCCATGGATGTAGCTGCTACTACGTATGTCCATGGATGTAGGTATTAATACGTATGTCCATGGATGTAGCTGCTACTACGTATGTCCACGAATGTAGCTGCTACTACGTATGTCCATGGATGTAGCTGCTACTACGTATGTCCATGGATGTAGGTATTAATATGTATGTCCATGGATGTAGCTGCTATTCCAAATTTTCATAGATGTAAGTGCTAATGCGTATGTTCATAGATGTAGCTGCTACTAACTATGTCCATGGATGTAGCTGCTACTACGTATGTCCATGGATGTAGGTGCTAATACGTATGTCCATAGATGTAGCTGGTACTAACTACGTCCATAGATGTAGCTGCTACTACGTATGTCCATGGATGTAGCTGCTACTACCTATGTCCATGGATGTAGCTGCTATTCCGTATGTCCAAGGATGTAGCTGCTAATCCGCACAGCTTGGAGATCTAGCTACGTGTGAGAGCGAAGGAACCACCGGGGAGTGGAATGCTATAAATATTCCTACTCCATTGTAGGTATTAATCAGAACAAGGTCCGAGTCGCTGGCCAATATCGCGGAGCAGCGAAAATAAGCAAGGTCATCTCCATGCGACTATTTCCCTAACAGACTCTCTCCCTCGCCCCCCCCCCCTCACTCACTCTCTTTCTCGCTCTATCAGGAAGAGTTTTTTGTTGTTATAAAGCGGATTTTTGAATGGCTGAATGGCCAACTACAAGTCACCGCTGGGCTATTGTGGTGCGACTTTAGCTTGGAGGACTGTGTCATGATAGTAAGCCCCGTAAAAGTCCGGATTCTCTCGAGGTACGTCAGTTAGTAACATATTATTGCACTCTGGGACGATAATTTTATACATGTTAAGGAATGAAATTTTCTGATCGTAGTGTTGAGATGATCATGCGACATCTCGTATGGTCTGTATATGTTACTCAAACGTAGTTATGAAAATATCCTTCCGGGTGTCGATTTTCAACTACAATTGTAGCGAGAGCTTGAGTTGTTGATCACTGAATTAACAAGATACCATGTCACCATGTAATATGAATTTCCTAATAACATAGTGATGAGTTACGTAACTGGTGATTAGACGGCCTTTGGAAATATTCACCACTGATTAACTGATAACTGCCTGCATTGAAGGATTCACATTGAGATCAGGACGCTCTTTGCTATCCTCGCTCTACAAGGGAATTATGGGAAAACTTGGAGATAACCCAGTTCGAGCTTTCAGATGGCCTTATAGATCTCGATGCGATTTGTAGACGGCTGGATGGTTCTGCACCTAGAATACCAGAAAAGATAGATGATTTGTGGACGGCTGGAGGGTTCTGTACCTAGAAAACCACAAAAGATAGAAGATTTGTGGACGGCTGGAGGGTTCTGTACCTAGAAAACCACAAAAGATAGAAGATTTGTGGACGGCTGGAGGGTTCTGTACCTAGAAAACCACAATATATAGAAGATTTGTGGACGGCTGGAGGGTTCTGTACCTAGAAAACCACAAAAGCTAGAGGATTTTTGGACGGCTGGAGGGTTCTGTACCTAGAAAACCACAAAAGATAGATGATTTGTGGACGGCTGGAGGGTTCTGTACCTAGAAAACTACAAAAGATAGAGGATTTGTGGACGGCTGGAGGGTTCTGTACCTAGAAAACCGAGAACATATATATATTATATATTATAATATATTATAAGTATATAAGATATTTTAATACCCATTGCAGTTTTTTTAAGGCCTTGTTCAAAGGAATTTGGCGGGGAGGGTAAATATAAAACTAGGGCAGGAGAAAATACTTCAAATTGCTGGACTCCAGAAAAAGAACAACAATCCCCGGGTAAACTACCCACCTCGACGGTTTTTACATTTTTCACTATTATTCCATAAAAATAAAACATACTAATTATGTTATTTTCCAGAAACAAAGGACTTGAATTCATTTCCATAGAACAATATTTTAATTAATATGCTAATTCTGAAGATATGATGCATTTAGGTGTGTGTGTGTGTGCGTGTGTGTGAATTTATTTATTTTATTTTTTATTTATTTATTTTTTGTTTCATAATTAGACAATTATAAGTGCTCAATGTCCTTCCCCCTCATGTTTTTTTTGTTTTGTTTTTTTACGGCGCATCGACAAATTTTGACCACCTCTAATGTTAATCTTCCCCCTCATGTTAATAATATTTCCTCATTTGATTGTAGATTAACCATAATTGTATTATTATTAACAAGAAAGATAATGGGCAAATTTGTAAGGTGAAGAAAAAGTATTTTTGTTTAAAATATATAAATATTTTTATTTTTATTTTTTTTTTCGAACATACAATATTAATATCCTCCTATATATATATTTCACAAATCAACATATAAATAATTTAGTACATTTTTTAAAATATAAATATCATATAATATAATCCCCTTATTAAGAAGAATTTTGTTCTATAACTTAAATAATATTAATGCAAGATGGATTTGATATCAGACAATATTCTTATTGTTTGGCGCACAGGATTAGGTACATAACTTATATTAAGTACAGGATGCAAGATGTGTCATCCACTAAAGCATAATATATTAATCAAAAGAAATAGAGAGAAACTATTGAGGACCTTTGTTTTTTTTTTTTTTTTTTTTCAAACTAAAAATGTATAGAAAAAATTCATTTGCTCATTTTAAAAAGCCACCATTTTAGATATGTTAGTTATTCACATTTATCATTAAAAATACTTTCCTGCAAAGATAAACTTTATGAAATTCTGATCGGGCCAACAAATAATAAACATTTGCAATCATCTATAAAATGGCACAGCTACCATTTTTATAGTAAATTCAAATATATTCACCACTAAAATATATTAAAAAAATATCAAATACAAAAATAAAGAAAACAAAATGTCCATATAAGTTCTGCCCCTATTTCCCCTGGGACTGTCTAGATGAATACAATCCCTTTATCTATTTACCTTAGAGAACTGGTAGGAGTCAATCAAAGTTTTGATAGTTTTTATTATACAGGGTGTATCGGTATCGGGTATAATACTCAAGGGGGAGAAACTAGACCAAGAATGTACTTAAACACTCCAAATTTCAATCTCCTTTTCTTCTAGACATATGCTGTTCTAAAGGTTCTTCTGATAAAGACATGTTTTTATTTTTTTTATTCATGTGGCGTAGGTCAAAAAATAGTACTTATTTTTTTTTCTTTTGTACCATTTTATTTGTTCTTTGCCCTACATGTTTCGTGGCCTTAATGCCATATTAAGTCTTAACCCTCAACTGGTAATATACGTCTGAGAGACGCCTATGTATAGTATTTTCCCGTATTGTGGTGCTTAGAGCTATTTGCAAACCTCCAGTGTATGCTCCCTTTAGATAATGTAAAAAACGCTAGTGAAATTTTAACCCGATCAATTGCATTTTGTGGTAGTAGTAAGGCTCTAACTAAGTCCTGTCACAGGCATGAGTTACTTGAAACTACTTAATTAGTACAATTGAGGTATGCAGAAAATCAACAATAACCATTTAAAACAAAATTTAATTATTTTTCCTCTCTATTTATGTTTTATTCCGAACCGGATTCCCCGATTGACAGTAAATGAATAGATGCACATAATTTGAATCATTGGTCCTATAAGAAAACAAAAAGGGTAATTCCACCTAAAATTCTAATAAAAAAAGGTGACGTCGTTTAATAATTCGAACGCGAAGAAAAAATTGGCAGGTTTTAGGTAATTTGTGATTATTTTTCCAAATATAAACACGCTGCTAAAGTCCATACTCAAAAAGAACACAACCAGCTTACAAATGCATATAATGTTGAATCCATTATGGCTAGAGTGTTCATCAAAAGTATGCAATACTTGAGCTCCTAGGGCGATGAATGTTTGCTTGTTTTTAGACCTGATTTTAATACGTAGCGATGGAAATTATTTTAATAAACTATACCTTCATTATAAAAAGTTTTTTTTTTTCAAAATATTTACCCCCAAAAACATTTTTTACCATGCACAGGTCTCACAGACGCATGTTACTTATAACGTACAAAATTTAGATGTTAACAGTTGAGGGATTCTTAATATTGGCGGCGAGTTGACCACATGTGAGGATATATTGGCCCCTGAGGAGGTGGCATTAAGACCACGAAACATGTAGGGCAAAGAACAAATAAAATGGTACTAAAGGAAAAAAAGGAAGTACTATTTTTTTATCTATGCCACATAAATCCAAAAAAAAAAATAATAAACTTGATTGGTCAGAATCACGTGGATTAGGACATGTTTTTAGTAGACAACCTGTAAATTTCTCTACTTGTACACATTCTTGTTTTTTCTCGGACTTTGAAATATTACAATATGATTTTAAAATCAGCATTAAATTTTAATGCACTTTCAATGTTCACAAGTGCCTTCTTGAAACCGCAAAAACTGTTCAAAAAGTTGATATTAATAAAAAATTCACATCCTTTTTCGAGTGTTCATAAGCGATGGTGACCGGATCTATTTTAAATAAAGAAAATAAAAAAACAAAAAAAAAACATATTTCATCAAAAGTGACATAACTTAAAATGACTTAAACTAATTTATGAAGACTGACATAACTTGGGTGGTGTGATTAAAACGGAGTTGATGCAACCACTTCAGTATTTTGAAGTTGTAACTACCTTTAGTGTGATTAAACCGGTCCTACAACTACCCCCTGTAGAGCTAGTTACAACTTCATTTTTGGTGTAATAAAAGAGAAGCTATAACTACCTAGGTGTAGTTATATCTTCGTTTTCTTGAAGTCTAAGGAGGAGCAGGATGAGGTCAGCAGGAGACGATGACATTTTGTACAACGTAACTACTGCACTACTGCTCAACGAGAAGAATGAATATGTGCCTAGGAGACACTGACAAGGAAGAGTTCTAATGAAAACAGGAAATAAAACCTGTATGGATAGGAAAGGGTTGAAGCGTTCCAACATGAAAGACAGCCACTACTACTGGGTAGTTGTATCTACCCCTAGTTCTAGCTTCAGTTTTCCAGCTACCACTCCATCTAGGGTAGTTGTAACTACGGAGTGGTAGCCTCTCTTTAATCACATCCATCTGAGTTGAAGCTAAAACTACACCGTAGTCTCTACTAGGTAGACACTTCGTTTTTATCACACCACCCATTACCTGTCGGACTTTGAAATATTAAAAATGTCACAACTCAAAATAACGCACTTTTGAACTTGATTTTTACTTCTGTTAACCAAAAAAATTCAAGACTCAATTGGAAATGTCACTTGCCTATGGAGGGGGATTATAATAAAGACAGGAAGAGTGACACAAGTGCCCTTTGGAGTACAAGCTCTGAAGTGCTATGTATATTTGCCAATATCTTTCATAGTCGAAACTCAAAAACAACAAATTTTGAGTTGAGTCACATTAGAAAAACTAATGCGATATGCTTACTTAAAAAAAAAAATAATAAAAAAAATATCAGATATCTTATAATAGGTTGAGTATATTACATTATTACTGAAGGGCCCCCGAAATGGTGTGGAACACACAACCGGTTCTATGGTTGATCCCTGTAATTCCTGGGGGGGGGGACTAATTTATCTGGGCCATTTTAGAAACAACTGCGTATTCACACAAGTATAAATGATTATAAAATACTTACACATTTTAATAATGGCAAAAAGTCAATACAAAAATAATATATACCATTGGAATAAAATTAAAATACAAGCTGTTACATATTATATTTCTTCAACTAATGTTCCATTATTTTCCATCATTTCCTGGGATAGAATAAAAAATACAAGGCATAAAATCTGTATTTTAACCACTTAATTAGCATTCTTTTGCTCGGTGTGGTTCTTGGTCTTTATTTCCTACCTCGTCCAAAAGACATTCCTACCTACGCAATTTTTGCCATCCTAGAAGAAGAAGAAGAAATAAGAAGAAAATAGTCATTTAGTATAATTTTTAATTGTAAAAAAAAGTATCTAAGGGAACCATCTCATAGGAATAAACTTCCTATTTAATTTTAATGTAGTAACAAAAATTCACACATATAAAAGCAAAAAATGCTCCAAAAATCAAAACTCAAATGAGTTTCCAAGGAAGAGGTAAATCAAATAATTGTAAGAAGGTAATGAATAGGAAAATTAAGTTCATCAATAGTACCCCATAAGACAATTAAAAATCCAAATTTTTAGAAATTTATCTTTATAAGTTTTCGAGTTATAAAACTTTAAGTTTTTTATTAAATCACAATTTTTGACAGACACTTGATCATAAAATTGTCCATAACTTCCAAACAAAATGAGCTAGAAAGGTGCGAAAAAAAAGCATTCGTTAGTTTATTAAATGTTGATTAAAATTATGTATATCATGAATCATTTATAAAAATAGAAATTTTAAGGTCATTTTTAAAACTTTAAAATTTCAATTTCCCTTAAAACGTATGTTTAAAAACTTTCAAAAAAATTGTGATTTTTCTTTGATATTATATCTCAGTTTTGGGATCAAGTCGAGTTGGGATCTCAATAGGACCATATTTATTTTAAATAGTAACTTAATCAAAGGTACCTTGGTATCTTGTTGGTACTTCAAAAAATTGAAATTTTTCAGAACATGAAATGAAATCCATCTAATATCAATGCAAGATTTTTCTTTATTATTTATTCTGTATTTATTTTTATTCTTATGGGACGAAGTCCCAGAATAAAGTTTTTTTTTCATTCATTCAAGATGAAAAAATAAAGAAAAAAATTCCTTTGGCATATATCTCGGTTTTGCTTAGTTTCCGAGAAAAACGCAAACAAATTATGCAGTCTATTAAAAGGCGAATATAAAAATTTTAAAATTTTTTAAAAATTTTTTGACCCCTTGACTTAATGCAGAGTCTTCCCATGCATTCTTCTATAATAAACTGTCGTTCTTGGAGGAAGTACTTTTGGCACAGAGATTGGGAAGCTGGTTCCAAGTCGACGGTTGTCAAACCCACTATGGGAGGGCCGTCCGAAATTGGTTGGGCACTAACTAGCCATGGCGTTGGATAGGATGTGGTGGGCCGGTATCTTGGCCAGCTCGATCTTCATACCGCACGCCCTTTGATTTCTTTGCATGTGGAGGCATTAAAGATTTGGTCTACAGGGAGCCCATTGGCTCAAGGGAGCACATCATCCATCGCGTCAGATGGGCCGAGCATTCAGAGTCAGATTACAGCAGAGCAATGCACAAATGCCATCCAGTCTGACAATGTGCGATATGATGCCTCTATTGCTGCAAGGTGCCAAACCTTTTTAAATTAAATATTTAGAATTATTAGAATAAGAAATTGTTATTTTATAATTATTTATGCATCCAGAGTTAAATTTAAAATGTTTTAAGAATTGAAAATTTATTTTTATTAAGAATTCAGTTTTTTTTTGTTTTGTGTCTTAGCATTTTCCTCCGAAGAAGGCAGGGTTGAACAAAATCTATTTTAAATTATGTTGAAGTCATAGCTGTACATGACGTCAGTTAATGTTTTTGAGCAAGAAGATTTGTTGTTGTTGTTTTTTTGGGGGGGGGATGGAGGGAGGGAGGTGGGTAGAGGGGGTGGAAGATAAAACATATACGTTTAATTATTTATATAGGAATTATGAAATAGTGCCTTTTAACAATTCTGTTTTAGTTTTTACGTTTTTCTCGGAACAGAAGCAAAAACAAGATATATGCCAAAGGAATGTTTTTCTTTATTTTTTCATCTTGCATCGATAATAGATGGATTTCATTTCATTTTCTAAAAAATTTCAATTTTTTGAAGTACCAACAAGATACCAAGGTACCTTTGATTAAGTTACTATTTAAAATAAATATGGTCCCATTGAGATCCCAGCTTGAAATTTACACAAAACTGAGATAAAATATCAAAGAAAAATTACATTTTTTTTTTAAATTTTTTAAATATACGTTTTAAGAGAAATATAAATTTTAAATTTTGAAAAATTGCCTGAACATTTCAATTATTGTAAATACGTCATGATATATATCATTTTAATCAGCATTTAATACACTAAAGAATGCTTTTTACCACACCTTTCTAGCTCATTTTGTTTGGGAGTTATGGTCAATTTTATGATCAAGTGTCTGTCAAAAAATGTGCATTTTTAAAAAATTTAAAGTTTCATTACTCGAAAACTAGTGAAGATAAATTTCTAAAAATTGGGATTTATAATTGTTGTATGAGGTACTATTGATGAGCCAAATTAAAAAAAAAAAATCAAAATATGTGAGGGGAGAAACTTTGGATCACTTGATAACACAATAACTTAAAGGTCACAATATACACAAAAGAATTATAATCAATAAAGCAATTATTGTTTTAGAACACTTAAGAAAAAAATTAAGTACAAAGTTTAAGTTATTGGTTATGTTATGTTATTTAAATGAAATTTATTTTTATGACGTGTGGAAAATAATAAAAGATTTTCTAATATTAGTCCAAAAATATTTTCTGCTTCTCGCTAACTTGCTGGGAACTGTTGTAATTTTTTTTCTTTTTTTTTTCTTCTTAAATCTAGCTTATTCGGGCAATATATATATATATATATATATATATATATATATATATATATATATATATATATATATATATATATATATATAAGATTTTATGAACAAAAAATAACACCACAAAAATCAAAATCATAAATTTTAGATATAATTTCATATTCATTTAACTGAAATATATTTTTCAGTTACTAGTAAAAATAAAGAAATCCTTCAAAAATATTTAATATACCTACAGTAAGAATAGCCTAACAGTCTATTTTATATATATATATATATATATATATATATATATATATATATATATATATATATATATATATATAAATCCTGTATTCAATTACTCAATGGACAATCTTGTACTAATATAACAGACAGTCAACCATTTTAATAAGAATCTCACCCTAGTTAGTTAAAGTTATAAATTACTAAAAAAGCTGGAAAATAGTATTTTTATTATTATAAATAATTTGGATAACCAGATAAGTAAATAAATCCACATGGCGCTCTCTTACTCGGAACTTGAAAAAACTCAAGTTCCTTGAAAGCCGAGATATTTTAAACTTCAAATCATAACACATTCAAGGCATTCATTCTGGAAACCACAAAAATTAGCAATCTAGCAAAGGCTAGTGCAATGAATCTTTAAATTGTCAATAAAAAATGGTAACTATTTAATTTAAATGCAAATTTCACAGCAAATTATTCACATTATTTGAATAAAAAACTTTAAGCTCTTTAATATGCATTAAAGATACTAATTAACTGCTTCCTTTTTATGGAATATAGACATAAATATATGTATTTTTTATTATTTTATGTATATAAATCCCCTAGTGAAATATTTGTTTTATAAAATTTGATTAAACAATTAGAAATCTGCTATGACATTAATCTTAAAGTTCTTTAATTTTATTATTATATTTATACTGATAATTATAATTTATATTTAAAAATACTTATGTTCATTTTTGAAAAAATTGAAAACAAATTTATTTTAATAAAAACTTTATACAAAGTAATCCCAAAACAATCATCTGTACATTTTATAATAATGTAAACAAACAAACAATGATTTACATGATTCACTTTCAAACAAGAATGAATTTTCTAAATATATAACATGGCATATTTTCTCCTGTCAATGTTACATATTACAACATAATAAATGAAGTATGGAAGCAGTTAACATTTTAAATCACACACATCTAACGTTTAACATTTTTTTTACAAAACCATCATATAGGCATGAAAAATGTGAATAGGCAATAGTTTGTGTTATCTTAAATAAACTAATATCACAGTTTCATACGACATTTTGGAATATTTTTGAAAATATACTTGGAACCCCCATTTACTCAGGAAGAGATTCTAGGGCTCTGGGAGAACTTTTTGCTTTGGGTGTTCTACTAGTTGATTGCCTGATAAGCAAAACTCTGTGCTTCGTCACTAGGCTCTTCGTCGACGATTTCCTCCGTGACTTCCGAATACTCTTCATGGGGGCGCCTTCTCATGCCTGCAAAGAAGTAATTAAACAATCTTTTAATATGTTATAAAAAATTGATGGAGAGGTATTCCAAAACTAGCTGGAAGGCACTGCCAGGAAACAAGGCAGAAAAAATCAGTGATCACTAAAATTAATTCTTTGTGCAATAAAATACTATTTTGATAAGACAATTTAAAATCTAAACTGCAAGTCATTAGTAATCCATGATATTGCAAGGAACAAGACACTTCACTGTTGTAACTTACCTTTTTATTCAACCATTATGGTTTCATGATAAACTATGATAACATCCACTTATACAATTGACGATTTTTTAGAAAGGTTATCTACAGGTTACCACCCTTTTCTAGCTAGGATGAGGTGCTTTTCTTAAAGCAACCCACAAAGATTAATTCACATGCTTGTTGGATTTCTTTCTCATATTGGATGATGCTTCTCGTCATTGAAATTAGGGATGCAATATCAGCAGTCAACTAAAATGGTTCATTTGAAATGAGAATTTACTATAAAAAGAGTTTGGATAGATAGATGGTTTTTATTTCTGAGCGATCTACTGCAGGATTATTTCACTCTTTCAGGTGGTTGAATTTCAATTATACATCTGTGGAGCTCTTCTGGCTTCTCCACTATTTTGTTTATTAATTTATTTTTATTTTAATCTCATATACTATATTTTATCGTACTTGTTTGTCTTGTCTGTCGAGTACTGCTGCAGTTCATCGCGCATCAGGACGTCCAAAGTATCCATCGAACGTTGAGGAATCGTACAATATGTGGCAGATAATGAGAGGGACCTGGCAGCTTTCACACATAGGATGAGGGTTCTTTGTGATAATTTGGACATGAGTCAGGTTCGAGTGGCTTATTCTCATTCTTGTTAAAACCACCTCTTCAAGTCTATTACTTCTCATGGCATTTCCGGTTTAGTTGTCGGCTAAATAGTTCTTAATCTGTTTGTTAGAGATATTTCTGTCCTCATGGATTCCCAATTAGCGGACTATTCTCCTGAGCCATGCTTTGACGTCTTATTGTTGATAAATGTGCAGCGAAGGCGATTCCATTTTTGCAGCTTCTTTGGCGGTGTTTTCTGCTGTCTCATTGCCGGCTATACCTCTGAGTGCAGGGACCTAGAAAATATGTACGGTATTCCCAATGTAGAGATAATCGTGAACTTTCTTCAATGTGAGCCAGGATTTATAGTAATTACCGATACTTTGTAGTGCAGAGATGGAATCAAAACAGATTAGTATTTTTTCTATTCTCACTTCTGATAGCTAAGTATAATGCAGTTGCTATTGATCCTAGTTCGGCTGTGAATATGGATGAGTATGGAGGTAATTTATATTTCTTTGTAGTTCCAACTTTGGCTTCTGCATATCCAATGTTTTTATTTTTCTTGGAACCGTTGGTGTAATATATTTCATAATCTGAGTATTACCCAAGAGCATTTTTTACAGTTTTATTATTTATGGAATCCAGATATTTCCTTTTTAGGCTTATATCTAATTTTGTTTGTCTATGGTTCCATGGAGTTACATCTGGTGTCTACAAATAGCTTTTCTATTTCTCTTATTATTGTACTATGCATAATACCTATTGGAGCAGGGCTTGTTGTTTTCTTTCATACAGTCCTGTACGTTTGGAGTGAAATATATGTTTGTATGCTCGATTATTAGGCTGGAGTATATATGGAAATATATATATATATATGGAAATATATGAGTTAGTTAGCTCCTGTCACCGAAGGTAACGAAGCTTCAGCGCATAGACTAACTATTGGGCTGGTCTTGAATGCTCCGGTGGCTAATCTTATTTCTGTATGATGGATAGTGTCTAAGAGTAAGAGATAGCTTCCCTTTGCAGAAGAATAGGCAACACTGCCAAAGTCAATCTTCGATCTAATTAGGCCAGCGTAAAGCATTAGCATAGACTTGCTTCTGTAATGTAGAATTTCTCCTGCTGAAAATTTTGGAGGGAGCAGAAAAGTTTGTTGAAAATTTTGTGAAAGAATGATATTTTGGATCAATAGAATGTAAATGGTACCATCAAATACAGAGCATAATCTTCCTTTGATGAAAACAAGATTTTTTTGTTGGTAGTGCGCTGTTCAAAACATTATTAGTGGAAATTCGTTCCAGATGGTTTCTTGCAGAGCTCATGGGGAACCCAAACTTACAGATGGGTATAAACAGTTTCTTCAGATGTTCAAAGACGGCCAATTAGGAGGAATTTAATCCGACAGCTATCTAGCAGACAGTAAAATGTGGATTGTTTGGAACTTCGGCCAGCCCTGAGATGATGATGCCACCAGCTCAATCATCTCCTCGCACAGAACAAATCTTATTTGCAGTTTGGGCTGCATTTTAACCACAGTAAGAAAATTGCTTATGAGGTCGATAACAAATCAAACATGGATTCGTAACAAAGACAAAAATCGGCTTATCCAGACATGCCATTACAGATGGACATAACTTTGGTATTGACCAATTCTCCATCCTCTCAACTAAAATAAAACCTTTCATACCTGCCTAGCTTCCATCATCACTTCTATTTTATGACAACACTCTCTTCACCTCTGTCATCTTTAGCCTTAACGGATGGCTCAAACAATCTCCAATCTCTCTTGCTCCAAATTACCGCGATCTTTTAGATTAAGAAATGATTTCATGTCCACGAGGCATAGTTCTCCTTCTTCTCATTGGAAAGCCACTTATCCCCATGTATTTATTCATGTAGTACCTATTTTTATGTTACCCATATGTTAAGTTTTAAATTTGCATCCATCTTGTCTTTAAGTTAAGCCCAAATTGTAACACACATTTACCATATGTATCATCATTCATCTTCATCTAAGCTTTTTTTTTTTTTTCCGACCCGCAAAGAAAATTACAAATGCTGGCTTGTGCCCTAGAATATTCGATTCCGCATTGCAGTTACAGCTCTGATGAAGGCTTTGTTAAATATCATATTTTATATTTATCACATTAATAGCTTTTCTTATTGTTTATGTTTATATAATCATTGCATTATCATTTGATAGTCAGCACTGTGATGAGATAACAATTGTTGGTTGGCGGACTTGTTTGCCCTGTGCTAGTTTTAGTGTGTTTTTCGTTTGATGTAATGTCCGTTTATGTGTGTTGTCTCTTATTGAATTTGTTGTATATAATGTTTTGGACAGACTTAGGCCTTCAAATATTTTAGCATCTATAAAAGTGACCAGATATAAATGAAAATTGGTACAAAAATATGTTGTATAACAAAGAAAATAAAGTTTACAGCAAAAGCTACTTCCTTGAAAAATTACCAATTTTGGCTTTGAAGCTGTAGATATTATATTTCATCTGAATTTATTTATTTTTTCTTTTCAACTCTCATAACCCTAATTTATTTTTAAGTGTGCCCCAATCTAAATTTATCTGTGTGGGGAATTGAATGACTCCACTTTCAAGAACTTATACTTTTTTAATAAAATGAGAAAAACTAGACTTTTGGTTTTAGACATTTAAAAAGAACAGATAAGCAATTCAATTTAAAGACACATTCCACTTTAATGTTATGAATAAATTGTTATTATGGTTCTTTTTTTTTTTTTTTTTTACCCCCTCTCTTAGTATCCCTACTATTACTTTTATCCCCTAAATTCTCTCTTCATAGTATCCCTATGAAGAGAGAATTTATTTTCAACACATGTGCCATTGCCTTGTTATTATGCTTGGGGCAGATGAAGAACTTTAAAAATATGTTTTATGGATAGACAGCAGCAATTTGGGATATTTTGCTTTTATTTGTGAAACGCCTCAGAAACGGTTAGTATAAATTTCAATAGCATGACTTATCTGTCTGTTTGCTTGTTCCTTATACAAATCCAACACAAGTAGGTCTTGATCCGCGGAGTGTTATAGGCTAGGTTAAAATCGTGTAGGACTTACAGTTCGGAGGTCAGTGGGTTTAAAACTGTGTACCTGAACAGTTAATGATATGTGTTATTAGATGTGAATATTACTTATTTGGTTTCTAATTTATTTTTGCTTTTCTAGATGCAGAAAGTAGGAGTAGCATGGCACGCCGGGTAACAGCTAATTATTTATATAAAACATAAACCACTAATCATCGTACATAAGCTGCAACAAGATTAATTTTTTTATCTTTAAAGATCTTCTTGGAGCAGCATTTGTACACGAAATAGACGTGGTTCTAATGAAAGTTTTGATTAGGCGATGTCAATCGGAGAAATAAGAGCTTAAAACTTTAAAGTAATTGATTTCGCTTATTCGAACTGTTCTTTTTGTCTGTTTTTTATTCCTTGTTATTTTTTAATTGCTTATAGTTGGATAATGTATTTGAAAATAAAACAGGTTAAGAAAAATAAGAAAAACAATTTAATGTTAGAGATATGGATTTCCAAGATATAGCTTTTCAACTGCCAAGCGTCCTTCCTAGGGAGGGTTGTTTGTCTTTGATTTTGGTACTTAGAATTATGGGATACAGTTGAAACATTTTCTGCATGTTCGAATTTCATCAACACTAATATGTTGAAATTTTTGTTACGTTTAGAGTAAAGGAAGGATTAGAATAAAATATTTTATTAACAGACAAAAAACGTTTTGGTAACTTTGTATACTTTCGTTAGTATCTCGAAAACCGTTGACAATCTTGTGAAGCGGAAGATTACCATTCGAAAGCTTACTAAATGCTCTACAAAAAAAGTTCTGAAGAAAGTTTTAATTAGGCGATGTCAATCGGAGAAATAAGTGCTTAAAACTTTAAATTAATTGATTTCGTTTATTCGAACGGTTCTTTTTGTCTGTTTTATTCCTTGTTATTTTTTAATTGCTTACAGTTGGATAATGTATTTGACAATAAAACTGGTTAAGTAAAATAACAAAAACAATTTATTGTTAGAAATATAGATTTCCAAGATTCCAAGACCTTGTAACTAACGGGACCTAGTGTTAGCCGACCCTTCCAGGTAAGATCGTATATCATGACCTTTCAAGACTTTACTACACACAGGAATGGCGTTAGTGACCTTAAGGGTTGACACACCATTATAATAATTAATTAAAAAAAAAAAGACTGGTGGAACCAAAATAATAACTGCTTCTATTTTAATCTTTCCAAATTGGACTAGGGATATGAACGGAACCGCGCTAAGATGATGCAGTTCCTGCGAGACGGACTTTTTTTAAATCCTGTTGTATACTTAGTATCTTTTTGAATTTAGTTCCTTAGCCATCTGGGATTGATAAGTACGCTGTGTATACAGCAACCCAACTTAGTTTGGCAACTAAACTTTTATTTTTCAAAATAAAGTTTTTCTCTCTATAGTATTAACTCTGTCCTACTTGTTTTACAGCCCTCATGAAAGCTTGAATTTTAAACCGAAACGGAAAACAATAAAACCCATTTTCACATAAAAAATATAGTTTTATTAAGACACAACGACCGAACCCTGACAATTTCTTCTACCTTCCCATCACCAACGGTCAATGATCTCCTCTCAATGCAACAGTTAATATAATGTTTTGACATTTTGTGAAAAAAAAATAACACCTATTCCAACGATGTCTCATAGCAGTATTGGGCATGATTCAAATAAATTTTTAGTGAATGATGAATAATTTGATAAATTATCTTATTCATGTGGTAGATCATGAACAGAATTATTTGTTATTCATCATTCATTGTTCTTTATTTCCAGTTGGTTTACTGGCCAAATCCAGCTCAAGGATATATATATATTGTAACGTATAGTATATGGGGGGCTATAGATTTATTCTAGTTAAATGATTTATTAACCTCAATAAAATAAATAAATAAAGTTCAATTCCATTCCCACACACTTATAGGCACAAATATTCCCAATACTAGTCAGTTATATAATATAGTTTTCTTATAGGGGCAAACAACTATATAAGAGGCATAACTTAGCGTCTATTCATCGTAGGAACTCGAATTAAATTGTAAAATGAAGAGGAATAAGGATACAATTTAATGCTGGCTGAGGCCAAAGGTAAACGAAACAGCATCCAGCGAAAAACGCACGGGGGGCGAAAGATTACAGACCCAGGAGTAGGGAAGGGACTATCAGCCTTATCTGCCTCCCACCAATAGAAGGGCTTACCCCTTCCCTAAGAAGGGAGAGGGCTAGACACATAGAGAGAGGAAGCCAGAGAGGAAGGTCGAGGACATCCCGTTTTGACCCCAGGACATGTCTAGACTTGGTTGGAGGCGGCACCAGATCTCCATACTTGCCAGCATGAAGATGATGCTGTTCTAAGTTGGAAGAAGAGTACTGACGAAGACGCATAGCTGAGGTCTGTCCATGCAAAATAGTCCCTTATAGGCAGATATTATTAAGATCTTAGATCCTTAAGATGGTTTTGTTTTAACTTATAAAAAATAAAAGAAATGTGTGCCACCATTATTTATCTAGCTACGAGAAAGTAGATGGAATAGAAATTTTACAAACGAATCTATGAATTATTTTTTTTATTGGGAATATAACAAAAAAATGTAAACTTCACCATTGTTCACAATTTGGACGAGTTAGAGTTTCAGGTCCTTCAGACTATTCACTGGATCCATTTTAAAATCCAGATTATTTCATAATTTTCAGAGAGTTAACCAAAATAGGGAAATATAAAATTTGGAACTTGATTGGTGTATTTACTATATCAAAGAAATTTTCTTTTTTTTCCAATAATTAATAGTTTTAATATAAGCGTCATTCACAGAATAATGAATAAAACTGATTATTCTTTATTCATGAATAAAATAATACATTCATTCATTATTCTGAATAATTTTTGCCCAACACTGTCTCATAGAGAAGTGAAATTTTATGTAGCACAAAGCACAGGAAACTGAAAACTATTCTAGGTGGGAAATTACTCTTTCTATCACATAACTCTTTCTATATGGAAAATTCTATTACAAACATCTTACTTACCTCTTTTTCGTTGAAATATTCATTTTAATATTAAATGCCATTTAAAAAGACAACAATTGAGGAGGTGAGGTGCAAAACTCGTTCGTTCCATTTTTGTTTTTTAAATTGAGATGGCATTAGATTTTAAAATATATTTCAATGCTATTTCAACATATGTTGAAATGTAACATGAATCTGTAAACATAAAGATGTACCTTTCGAAGGTAAAAAAAATAAAATTATCTGTTGATTCTTCAAGACATGGTTTTGAGACTTTTGAGCCACTGAAAAATACGTTCTTGAGGAACGAACGAGTTTTGCATCTCACCTACTCAATTAAAAACTGATGAAAACATCCCAAAAACTGTTCAGAGGTCTTCTAAGCACCGAATGCAACTGAGATTGCTCAATCAAAAGTTGCATGAGAATCTTTTCTGTAGGAAAATTAGTTAGATTTTGAATGGTTACCTTCCTCTTACCACGATGTCTCAACTTTTTGAGACTTTCAGAAAATCTGAAAACTACTCATGCCTGTTTTTAATTTTTGATTTTCTAATAATTCGTCAACACCAACCAAACCAAAATTTGTTTGTTTTAGTTTGGATATAGGTCTCACGTCTTGAAAATTTTTCAACTCAATCCACATCTTGAGGAATTCAAAACAAAAAAATCACAAAACAATTTAAACTTTTAAAAAAAATTAATATTAATCGTATCAATTACATATTAAATTTGAATAAAACACGGATATAATATGTTAACAATTCAGGCCCTAAAAGTGAACTAATTTTGCTAATAGAAGCTTTGGGAATATATAGATGTATACAAACTATCAGTAATTTGACAAGGATGACAGGGTGAATGGGCTGAGATGGTTGTACGAGTTGTAATTGGTCTGAATAGCTCAGTAATAGGCAGGAATTCTAGAAGTACGCTTTGGTAATGCTAGATAGCTCTAGAGTCGAGAAATGAGAAGAGAAAGAAAGCGAGAGATACTCAGAGCTCTCGACGGTCTTGTCTTCATACGACTTCAATGGTACACAGGTCCCGACCGCTCTCGACTGCTGTACAAGTCAATGGTAGAGAAAGTATTAACTGTGAAGAAGGCAGAAGTACTACGAAGTATGTAAAAACAAAACCAAAAGAAAAAAAGAAATTCTGTAACTATTGATTTAATTCAATAAAATAACAAAACCTCTTACACAGGAACTGACTACTTAATTTTAACTTTACAATCTAAAAGGCACATTGTAACCTGGAATGCATACAAATTGGTATTAAGTTTTAGGCACACATTGATCGAACAAAATACAATAACTATGCACAACAATTAATACTTAAAATTTGAAACTAATACCAGTGAGAAATCTTATATTACATAAAAATAATAATTGAAATTACAAATAGTAGTAAAACCTAGGGACGGTCTTTTATTAAGTTGCTCTTTCCTAGCTCATTTTTTTAAGTAACATATTAAGTAACTGAATCTTACAGACAAGTAATTCGGAAGCATTTAATTAAAACACACCTAAATTACTAAGAAATAAATAAGAACTGTAGGAAGAAACACAGTTAACAGTTTACCCTTTCATTTCCAACTACAAAAGTTATGTGTTTTGAGAAATTTAAAAACAAGAATTTCTAATTGTTCTATTAATAACTCAAGATTTTACCCTAATCTTTTTCTATCTACTCGTCACTTTCTTCAGGCACAGAACCGAGGGAAAATATCAAATTGTTCGCTACAATCAAAAAATATCTCCTCTTACAGAGCAGTTTCTCCAATCAAACATTTCTGCTGTGTTTATCAGCTTATTAGCTCAAGGCAAAATGCCATTTTATAGTAAGAACGCTGCCTGAAGAAGTTTGGTATAATAGCAGAGAAAATGTTTGCTTACCGAAACTGTAGAGGTTCTGAGAACCAAAGAAATAAGGAGATAATCGGCTTGATAAAGGCATTTCAAGAAAAATATAGTAACCTAATACAGGCACTTGATTCAAACTAATAACTTATTTCCATTGTAAAACTAATAACACAGAAAAAAAAAACAAGTAAATAAAGAATAATAACAAAAATTCTTTGGTAATATTTTATAAAAACACTTATGAAATAATTGAAATGTAAAATTGATTAGTCCTTATGAATGTTTGTGAGCTGAAATCAATGCTTTAGTGTGAATGATTATAAGTAAGTTGAAGGTGTGGGTGGGGAAGGATCAATGGATTCATGAAATATATTGCAGGAGTTGCTGTGCAAATTTGTTTAAAACATTGAATTATTCTTGCAACGTTTCGAACCTGTTTAGGTTCATCATCAGGCATCTGGTCACTAGTATAACTTAATATTTAAGCAATTTTGGGGAGCAACTCTTGCTAGTTATTTCAAGAATGAATGGATATCTGCTGTATGGGATTCAATGCCACTCCAGGGACATAAAATACCACTGTAAAGTATTAAACAGCGAGAAAAGCAGAATTTCCATGAAAACCTTCAAATAATTAAAAATATTGAAGAATTCAAAGCTAAAATGGATGTTAAAGAAGCTTAATAGAAAGATTAATACAGACAAACCTTGTTAGTAGACAAACACAATTTAAAAACTAAATACTGATTAGGCTTGCAACAAAAGATCAACATTCTACTCCTCCTTCAAATTCACCTTTTACTCGGTCATAATACTATAAATAAAGCAGAAAGAAAAATAAAGTTGAAAACGGGATTTCTATCAGAGATGAGTAGAAACCAGCGATCACTTACAAGCGACTGCAATAATCAAATTTCATTTCAACAATCATATATATCCAATAAAATTTAAAGAGAAGATATGATTTTTTACTTTGTTTTCAAGAGTTTAGGAGACAGCTATTGTTATCATTATATTTTTTAAAAGACAAACTATTGGTGCTTGGCCATTTAGGAAATCTCCATGTAAAATAAAATGCGAAAACAGCTTTCCATCAAAAGTAATAAATTAATTTTTGTCTTCATTTATCAGAATTTTTAATAATCTTGTTTGCTTTACAAAAATTAAAAGTCGAAAAGTGAATTGTTTTTGAGGAAAAATATTTGTAATTTGTGAAACCCCAAAAACTATTGATAGTAATATCAAAACAATTGCTGGTGATTACTGTAAAAAGTCAAAATCTTATTGTGTCATTTTGAAAGTTTGATCTCACAAATTCATCCTGATTTTTTTTTTTTTTTTTTATCACATTCTAAGATTGTGAATTTTTTATCTCATTCAGTAAAATTTTGGTTACTCAATTTAACTTGTGGCACTGGGAAATTCATCCCTCATTGAAATGGAAGATTTGTCTCATTTTCATGCAATGAAACTTTAATCGTATTCTATCTTTTGATTTTCGATCATGGTGAAACTTTCATCATGTTTTATTTTCAAACTTTGATCTCCATTCTACAATGGTGAATCATTCATCTCATTTCCACCTCACTTGAAAGCAAAGAGAAATTCACTGTGCAATAATTCTGAGCCCCCAATTAGAAATTTTAATTCATTTATAACACATTCTGGGATTTATCAAAATTTTGAATAATTAAAGCCTTAGCTTACACTGAAAAGGTTTTAAAAATAAAGTGTAAAATCTACAAGATAAGATATTTTAATAATCTTATTAGGTAGAAGTGATCATTTCTAAATTATTTAATTCAGTGATCCATATAATGAAGAATGAATTTACATAAGCCCTGGAACTGATTTGAGATTATTTTGAAAGCAAACTGATAATAATAGAATAGAAAATATCTTAAAAGAAAATCATAAAGACTTACATTATTAGAGATTTAGATTGTTAGGTATTAATTTTTACAGTAAAATCCAACTAAAAATTAATACCTAACAAACTAAATATCTAATAATTTTTACAGTAACATTTAAACGGTGTTAATAGCCAAATTGCGGATACGCCGTGAAACAGCAAAGAGAGAGAGTAACATTTAAGGTAATCATGGTGGGCAAAAAATAAAATCATGTTGAATTAAAAAAACAAAATCAAATTATTCTAAATCATAAATAACCCGCAGTTTGTCAGTTGAATACTTGCACCAAAATTAACATGTAATACTAACACATTATATAAATTAAAACATTTTAATAAAGTCTATATTCCATTATAAAATAGGAACCGAAGAATGTATACAGTCCTTTAAAATACATATGTATAAAACACAAATACTAGTTGTAAAAAAATAAATGGTAATAGGTTAACAATGAATTTGTGCCTAAAATCTATATTTACAGAAGCAAACATGGGCAAATGCTTGCCACATGAGCGGACACTGGCAACATGAGCAGACGCTGGCAACATGATCAGATGCTGGCATCATGTACTATAAGCAGTTCCCAACAACTCATAAAAAATATAAATATTTAGTTTCAACAATTAAACAAGCATCTAAATATATTATCTCACATAATTACACTTATTTCACAAATATCTTCAACCAAAACAAATCACCAGTATTAACTACAATGAAACACTTAAAAAAAAAAAAAATAAATAAATAACAAAATCCAGATGAATTTGATTGGATTCTAAGTTTAATTTGAATAGAAAGAGAAAGATTTCTATAATAATGCCACTACAAGAGCTGAAGAGAGACACAATAGCTAAGGCTCTACCAAACAATTCAAATACTACTTTCCAGTCACAATAACACAAATAAAATTGTACCTTTATGAAAATAATTTCTTCTTAAAGAATATTCTGAATTCCACACCCCATAGAGAATATAATTCATTTAATACAAAAATATGAAATATCTTTCTTGATAAACATTAATAATTCAACATATATAGATATACAAATTCTAAGAGAGATATATAAGTCAAGGCAAAATATATTTTATTTGTGTATGAAATATTGGAATGGTAAGGCTCATGCTTTGGAAAAAGTCCTTTACGTAGGCCATGCTTTGAGAACAGCTATTGGACTCTCCTGAGATTCGAGCTGAGTAGGGCTTACTCTTGTTAATGCAGTCTCCGATGGGTCTTCCATTTCTTTCCGGCGAGCAGCCTTCTCGTATTTAGCCAGCTTCTCTCGGTTCATCTCAGCCCCTACATCCAGGCAAAGTCACACATTTTTCTATTTCAGCCAATAATTTAATATAAAATGTAAGAATATAGGTATATGCAGATTTCCATAAAATTTAATTAAGAAGTTTACATTTACGATAACAATTTCATTTAATTATAAGTTAAATATAATTAAAAATAAATTTAGAAGTAAGAAAATATTTTTGTTAAGCTGCTACTAATAGTTTTGAAACGCCTTGCGATCATCATCAGTGCTTTAAGCCCAAAGAGAAGAAACGTTTCCTCAGTCAGCATAAGACAGCCTTTCCTCAAGGAATTAACGAGGTAGCTACTGTCCTCCATGGATTACCAACAAATCTACAAACTATAGTTTTTCTTCATTCTAAAGAAATTATATCCTTCCTCAGTCCTTAAAATTAGTTGCAACATCAGATGTAAAATAATAGAGCTTTGATTTTTTTAATAGCTTTTGATTATATTTAACGGGATTTTAATTCAGAGGAGACTCGATTTCTTTGTTAAAGCATTCTAGTTCAATTCTAACTAGAGCTGGCTGTTCTTTGGAAAACAGGAAAGGAATTAATCCTAACCTGCCTAGGAAAGGTAGATAGGGAAAAATCATTGTTGTGTAAAAGGGATGGTATGTATTTCAGAATTTCTACTACGATATTTTCTAGGCTGAAGGGCCAAGATGTGTGATGAATTACTTGTGATTCAATTTTGGAGGAAATCATGATAACCGACACGACTCGTAATTGTAAGTTGCCTTAGTTATATAATATAGAATTGAAGATGAACTCATGGTAATGAAGACTATCTCTAAGATTTTGTCAGAATCGGAGATCATATCATTATGACCAAGACTCTATCTAAGATTCAGACAGAATCGGAGATCATATCATTATGACCAAGACTCTATCTAAGATTTAGACAGAATCGGAGATCATATCATTATGACCAAGACTCTCTCTAAGATTTTGTCAGAATCGGAGATCATATCATTATGACCAAGACTCTATCTAAGATTTAGATAGAATCGGAGATCAGATCATTATGACCAAGACTCTCTCTAAGATTTTGTCAGAATCTGAGATCATATCATTATGACCAAGACTCTATCTAAGATTTAGACAGAATCAGAGATCATATCATTATGACCAAGACTCTCTCTAAGATTTTGTCAGAATCGGAGATCATATCATCATGACCAAGACTCTATCTAAGATTTTGTCAGAATCGGAGATCATATCATTATGACCAAGACTCTCTCTAAGATTTTGTCAGAATCAGAAATCATATCATTATGACCAAGACTCTATCTAAGATTTTGTCAGAATCTGAGATCATATCATTATGACCAAGACTCTCTCTAAGATTTTGCCAGAATCGGAGATCATATCATTATGACCGAGACTCTCTCTAAGATTTAGACAGAATCGGAGATCATATCATCATGACCAAGGGTCTCTCTAAGATTTTGTCAGAATCGGAGATCATATCATTATGACCAAGACTCTATCTAAGATTTAGACAGAATCGGAGATCATATCATTATGACCAAGACTCTCTCTAAGATTTTCAAAATGCCTAAGAAGATTAAATAATGATCAAGATTTCATTCAGCAATTTGATTTAATATACAAGAAAAAATAGCCTTTTGGCCAAATAGATTTCATTGAGTAATTTTATTTTGAAAAATCCAAAGTTCATTTATAGAAAATATATATTAAATGCACATCATTTTAAAAAAATGTAATTTTGTCCCATTTGCTAACATTTTAAAGAATATGTTTCAAGAGTAATTTTGGTTAAGGTAATTCATCCCATTTCCTAACATTTTAATGAATTTGTTTGAAGAGTAATCTTGGTTTAGATTATTTCATTCAATTTGTTTATAATTAAATAATGATCAAGATTTCATTCAGCAATTTGATTTAATATACAAGAAAAAATAGCCTTTTGGCCAAATAGATTTCATTGAGTAATTTTATTTTGAAAAATCCAAAGTTCATTTATAGAAAATATATATTAAATGCACATCATTTTAAAAAAATGTAATTTTGTCCCATTTGCTAACATTTTAAAGAATATGTTTCAAGAGTAATTTTGGTTAAGGTAATTCATCCCATTTCCTAACATTTTAATGAATATGTTTGAAGAGTAATCTTGGTTTAGATTATTTCATTCAATTTGTTTATAATTTAATAATAATTTTTAAAGATTACAGACCAATAAATAAATGGACGAGATACACAGAGTACATATTCTTCAACCAGGTTGGAGTGGAGCCTTATTACAAGGTTTTTGGGAAGTCATTGGAATCTAAAAGAGGTTTGGGTTGGCGAAATGTCATATAAAGAGCCATGGGAAAGGAAACATCACTAAAGACACAACTCAAGGAGCAGAGAGTCAGCTGCATCTTCCATTCCTCGGAGTTTTATCATCAACATCCTTAAAAGTTCGAAATCACTTGAAGAGTTTTTTTTTTTTTTCTTTTTTATGAGAATAAAATTATCATCCTCTTGTCTAATCCGCGGCCAAGAAATAAAATAGTAAAGGAAGTCAGTATATCTGACTATCTTGTAAAATTAACTACAGAATCGATCCAACCCATTGAATTACAACATTTTCTTCCGAATATGAAGTTAAACATTTCTAAATATTTAATTCAGTGGTAATAGCAATTATTATTGATTATATTTTGTTCCTTTTAAATACTAATTAAATTAATTTATACTATGAATTGTCATTAAATGTTGTGTACGTACGACGTAATTTTAGCCCAGCTTTGATGCCCTATAAATTGGTAACCAGTAGAGTCTCAGTCACCAAATTTATATCATTTGTTTATGTCATAAAGAGGTGTCATCTGCATAGATTTCATAATTTCCGACACAGGCCCTTTTGGGATATTATACTTTAAATATTAAAATAAAATACGATTATGGCAAACTTTGAAAAATTGCATAAAAAAAGCAAAAAGTTCTCAAGCTTGAAACTTCTTTAGCAAGTAGTCCTATAATAAATCTATGAAGGAAAAAAAAATTGAAGGTGAGTCTTTTTCCCTTATAATAATTTTTCAGGACTAAAACTCCCGTTTTAAGGTAAATTCATTCAATTTTCGTGATTTTTTTCTCCAATTTCCACACTATTTAGAAAACAAAATGCAGGATCAAACTCAAGAACATAACGTTTTGATAATTTTAGTGTTTATTTGGTTTTGATATCTATGAAATTAAGAGAGTTGGATACATTTATGTAAAACTTGTTTTCATCCAAAAAGTAGTTAAAATGCAAACTTAAAGTGGTTGGCAAAAAAAAAAAAAAAAAAAAAAAAAAAAAAAAAAAAAAAAAAAAAAAAAAAAAAAAAAAAAACTATCAACTGTTAAAAAAGTTAGAAAAATAAAAAATGTGGAGCAAAAAATGTTATGCAATTTGGGTGATTTCTAATGGTTTGACCCTAAAACAACTGATCTGAATAATTTTCAAAACTGCAGAAGGAAATTCATTGGATAAATATAACGACTCTAATGAGGAAAGTCTTAAGAGAAACGGGTATCAAAACTAAAATTGTAGTAATTTCTTCTTGTGAATGAAATATGAAATAAATATACATGTGTTCTGGTTAAACAAATTACAAGAGAGAATGCAGAAGGCAGTGATAATGGAAGGATTACAGCCATCACCAAAAGCATTGATAAGAACACATCTAAATAGATCTAATACATGAATAAATTCCTACAAATTCCAAACCCTCCACCTTAAAGACATACATAACTGCTGAACTACTTCGTTTCTATATTGCTTCAGGTAGATTTCATTTCTCACAACCATATCATTGTAGCTCTTCTTATTTTCTCTTAATTCCATAAATACTGGACTGATTAAAAACCTAATATTTCTATCCGGATGGTATAAGTTCAATAAATCAACTAAAGGACTAACTAATTAAAACTGTCTTTAAATAAGTAATAAAAACTGACCAAGATCCGTATAAATCCTAATGAATAGATCTTTAATTAGAACTAGAAAAATATTTTTAGGTTTAAATATAGTTGTGCACGCTAAATTGATAAATTTCCTTGTCGAGTATAAAAAAAAAAAAAAAAAAAAAAAAAAAAAAAAAAAAAAAAAAAAAAAAATCTAGCCTTATAATCTACTATATATTTGTCAAATAACACTCACTCACTGACTGACTGACCTATGATCGCCCAGCGCAAACCACTTGACAGAAAATTTTGCAAGGACGCTTCCTTTAGAACGTAACACTCGCTAAGAAAGGATTTTTCGATATTTAAACTTTTAAGTATTTTTAGAGGGGTTTGAATTTTTAGTTGGTTAAAGCAGGCAAGTCTAGGCAGCATGTGTTACTAGGACGATAACAGGTCAGCTGTTACCGTACTGTATCTATTTCATAATATTATTTTTATTTGCGGTTCATTTCAACTATGATGGCAGACCTTGAATTACTAGAAATAAACTGTGATTTTGTCCCTCATAGGCTGGTGATCGTCCATCTGAGGTAATAATATCTTGAACCCTTGCAGAGCGTCCTCACCCATCAGCATCCCCAGTCAGTGCACTTCTTGATAATGCTCCCAAATATAATAGATGTTTCTTAATGACATCTTTGAAACATAAATTTTAACGTACATTTATTATTGACAACAAATTTTAACATGCACTGGTTGAACTGCTGTTACTGCTAACCTATAGATAACGGGTTATCTCTATGTAAGTGTTTCTTGACACTGGCCCCAATGTCAAGAAACATTATACTTTGATTACTTATTAATTGATGAATAACTTATAGTATGACGGGAAACGTGCTATAACAAACTGCATAAAATTATGTAGTAGCGTTAATTTTGATGATGCATTATTTTATGCAATAACAAACCAGGTGTTTGCGCATGGGCAGTGGCGTTCGCGAATGCGCAGTGGCCATGTATGAAAAAGAAGACTGTATGTGTCACAAAAAAGTGACTGCTGGCGTTTGCGAATGTGCTGTGGCCATGTATGAAAAAGAAGACTGTATATGTCACAAAAAAGTGTCCGCTGGCGTTCGTATATGCACAGTGGCATTCACGCATGCGCAGTGGTATGTTATAGAGTACATTACATAGGTTTATTAGGTGGACCTAGCGTTACAAAAAAGTGTCACAAGAAGGTGTCCGCTGGCATTCGCGCATGCGTGGTGGCCAGGTACGAAAACTATATGTTATACAGTACATTACATAGGTTTGTCGGGTGGCCCTAAAGCATATTTATGTTCCTGAATTTGAGCACAAGGCTCTAAACGATTTTTTTTTTTTTTTTTTTTTTATTTATTTTTTTTTTTTTTTATATTTTTTTTTTACTTTAATTTGAAACCTTTTGACACATGTATCCATCCTCTTTTTTCATAAGAGCTTTGGAACTTCACTGGTGGAGTTAAAATATAACTAATAATATATATATATATATATATATATATATATATATATATATATATATATATATATAAATATTAACAAAAAAAAGCCCTAAATCTAATAACTTCGTCTATACTGATGCTAATTATTTTGTTTTTAATACTATTATATATCAATTCTAATCTAATATGTTTTAAAATGTATTTACGAATAAAGACCTATATCTAAAAAGTCCTAAATGTAATTACTATTCACTGTAAAACCCTAAACCATCTTTTAAAATTAATATTTATCTACTATTCCTTAAAGCTAACACCTATATACAATAAAGTCCAAAACCAATACTTACTTTTTAAACCAATCTTTTGTATCAAAAGAGTATTCGACAAAAGTATGCAATTCTTGTGCTCCTAGAGTGATGAATTAGTTTCTGATCCTCATTTACAATTTCTGTTTTTATTTAGAAGTGATTTTTAAATGTAGCAATGAAAATTGTTTTTTTAATTATTATAATAAGCTATTCCTTTATTATTTACAGGTCCAATAAAAAAAAAAAAGCCCCCAAGAACATTTTTACCGTGCACACATTTCACAGACGCATGTTACCTATAACGTTCAAAGTTTTTATGTTACCAGTAAAGGGTTAAACCAGATATCCCTCGTTTCTGCTAGAGCACTATGTACATGCTCATGGCTAGAGGTCTCGCATTCAAGAGATTGTCTCTGAGGCACGGCATTCTCCAGCAAGAATTCTCGGGTGTCACATCGGAAGGGTTAAAATACATTTTCCTAATGTATAACTCTCTTCTGTCTTGGTCTCCTAACTAGGCAGACACTTCATCTCTACCGTTGCCCGGTGTGCTAACTTG
Source organism: Gonocerus acuteangulatus (assembly GCA_946811695.1). Taxonomy (NCBI): domain Eukaryota; kingdom Metazoa; phylum Arthropoda; class Insecta; order Hemiptera; family Coreidae; genus Gonocerus; species Gonocerus acuteangulatus. Next base: position 159,123,720 of record OX328123.1, read on the forward strand.
ACAGCAGCCCTATTTTCCTCTATGTCTAAAATGGTGTGTTACCTAGGTAACCTCCTCTTCCTGCCCTTGCCCGGTGTGCTAACTTGACAGCAGCCCTATTTTCCTCTATGTCTAAAATGGTGTGTTAACTAGATAGACTCCTCTTCCTGCCATTGCCCGGTGTGCTAACTTGGCAGCAGCCCTATTTTCCTCTATGTCTATCATGGTGTGTTAACTAGATAGACTCCTCTTCCTGCCATTGCCCGGTGTGCTAACTTGGCAGCAGCCCTATTTTCCTCTATGTCTATCATGGTGTGTTAACTAAGTAACCTCCTCTTCCTGCCCTTGCCCGGTGTGCTAACTTGACAGCAGCCCTATTTTCCTCTATGTCTATCATGGTGTGTTAACTAGATAGACTCCTCTTCCTGCCCTTGCCCGGTGTGCTAACTTGACAGCAGTCCTATTTTTCTCTATGTCTATCATGGTGTGTTAACTACATAGACTCCTCTTCCTGCCCTTGCCCGGTGTGCTAACTTGACAGCAGCCCTATTTTCCTCTATGTCTATCATGGTGTGTTAACTAGATAGACTCCTCTTCCTGCCATTGCCCGGTGTGCTAACTTGGCAGCAGCCCTATTTTCCTCTATGTCTATCATGGTGTGTTAACTAGGTAACCTCCTCTTCCTGCCCTTGCCCGGTGTACTATCTTGGCAGCAGCCCTATTTTCCGCTATGTCTATCATGGTGTGTTAACTAGGTAACCTCCTCTTCCTGCCCTTGCCCGGTGTGCTAACTTGACAGCAGCCCTATTTTCCTCTATGTCTATCATGGTGTGTTAACTAGGTAACCTCCTCTTCCTGCCCTTGCCCGGTGTGCTATCTTGGCAGCAGCCAAGTTATTCATATACTTAATGACTGTAACTCTTACAGTAGACAAAGACTAAGACTCTTTGGAGACAGAACGATTGGCGTGCTATGCTTGCAAATTGTCAAACGTTTTCAAAATGTTAAGCCTGATAATAAAAACCTTTAAGAATCCACTGAAATTCTTAGTTTAAAGCAAAAATATGTATACTAAGGAAGAATTATTTCAAAAAGTGTTGATATTACAGATGTCTAATTTGAAATCACAGCTTAAGAAAAATAAATCAGACAAGTTCTTGACAAGAATCAAAGTATAAATTAATCTATGAAATGTAATTAATAGAATATAATGATGAGTAAATAAGACCTAATTAATAATAATCTTATTTCCTTAAAATTTTCAAAAATGTTAACAAAATATACAAAGAAATCAAAAGTCCCCTAGAATTTTCATTTTAGCGCGGTTCCTCCCTCCCTTCATAGGGAGGAACCCCGCTTATAAGGTTGATGTCATGAAACAATCCGGAAGTGCCGACTAGAAAATTTCGTGTTTCAGAACCCCTAGAGACCGAAAATAACGTTGGTTCAAATTTGTATATATATATATATATATATATATATATATATATATATATATATATATATATATATATATATATATACATATATATATATATATACACACATATACATATATATATATATATATATATATATACATATATATATATATATACACACATATACATATATATATATATATATATATATATATATATATATATATATATATATATATATACATATATATATATATACACATATACATATATATACATATATATATATATATATATATATATATATATATATATATATATATATATATATATTTGTCTGTTCATGGTTTTCCGGCCCCCCTAATGGTCCGATTTTGATGAAATTTGGAACAAAAATCCGTCGTCCAATTTGAAAGGTCAAGTTCGTTAATCAGCAAAATCCGCCCACTGGAAGATGGCGTTTGGGGCGAAATTTGCGCAAAAAAAAATCGTAACGCTTACGTTTTTGAGTTAATATCCTTGTAAGTACTCGTTTTATAGGCTTCTTGGGCTAGTAAAACGAATGAAACAATTTTTAAGGCGATACCTTTAACCGTTTCCGAGAAAATCGGAAAAATAGTTGTTAAATCAAGTTTTTGGTTTGGTTACTTAGAATCATGGGATTCGGTTAAAATATTTTCTGCATGTTTAAATTCCATACATACAAAGATGTGTAAATTTTGGTTACATTTGGAGTTAAGGAAGAATTAGAATAAAATATTTTATTAAGAGACATGAAAAGTTTTGGGAACTTCGCATATTTTCCTTAATATCTTGAAAACAGTTGGGAAATCGTCATAAGTGCATAGAAACTATTCAAAAGCTTACTAAATTCTCTATAATTAATATTCTTAGAAGATTTTTGATGTCAATCGGAGAAAACGGTGAATGTGTTCTTTTGAACGGGTTTTTGTAGTTGTTCAGCTCACTTTTTAATTGTTTGTTTTAAATTGTATTTATTTTATGAAACATTTAGAAATTAGAAACGTTTTGATAGTTTTGAATACATTGAACAATGAAATAAAAATTTCATGTCTGTAGCAGTGGAGCCTGCCTGGCCAAGCCAGGATCTAGGGTGTTCCAGGTCAAGCTGCTGGCCCTTTGTCACTGGTCATTTCATCGGGTTTTAGGTTATATCATCCAGAATAGGTTTTTTTAGGTTCTTCCAAATTTGCATGAATGATACTACAAGACGCGAATCATATAAAAAATCGATTTTTATCATGTTTAGGAGAAAGGAAAAAAATACGTGAAAACCTAAGAATCCGGTTCCTTGTAATAACTGTTTCTATTCTAAGTATACAAAATGACACTAGGGACATGAATGGAACCGCACTAAGATGATGCAGTTCCTGCGAGTCGGACTTTTTACTAATGCAGTTGCCCGAGACCAAAACTTAATAAATTCAGTTTAAATCTGATTGTAACACACAAAATTACTTAATTTTCTGAAAAAAGTTCAAAAGATCATTTAGCAACCTGTTGTATTGATTCCCTAGATCTTAGAAGTCATAGAATATAAGATAATTTTTATTATTTTCTTAAAGAGAATTTCCAAGTTCTTCTAAAGGAGAACCTACTTGTCATGGTGTCAAGATTTAAAAGAAATTTAAATGCCTGATATTAATGTTTCTTAAAACTCCTTATATTTTCCCTAAAAATGTATGTATTTTCTATATTTCCCCTCAGCTTAAAGCATTAACAAGTATTGTGAGGAGCAAAATAAAATATTTAAATAATTAACAAAGCATAATCACAAAGCATGGATGATAAGAAGCCGTGCAAGGCATGCAACATGAAGACCATTGGAAATGTTGAAGAAATAGAAATCAGATAAAGAAATGAATGAAGAAAAGCATGCATAACTGGAGTCCTAGATACAGACAAGCATCACACATTCCATAGCCACCTCTTTTAATTAAACTAATATGTTTCATTTTTAAAATTATTAATTTTTAAATATATAAAACTTATTAATTTACATACGTCATTAAGTACCGTCATCTGGGGTGAGTTTGGACAGGTCATACAAGTTCGGACAATTGTGCATGGCGCTAGAAATCATGTGATCCTGGGCACGTTTTTTATTGATGACATAATCGGCTATACAAATATGAACGATGTTGCAAATAATTTCTATAGTTAAGCCGAAATTGCCTTGAGAAGCACCTTTGACGTGAAAACAAATATTTTAATATGAGTTCTAAATTCCATGATTTTCGGAATGCTAGAAACAAACATCTGTGTAGAGGCTGTGTAAGTAATTACACTCTAATTTTTCATATTGCATAGTAGGTTTTAATGTTTTCTAATGATACATAAATAAATATATATATTTTTTTCTCGTTTGAGTAAAAACTCGACTACCCTGGGGGGACTTCAGACATACTTCAATTATACTTGCGTCCCTTTGGCATAAAGGAAAGAAGTATTTATTTCAAAGAGGCTTAGAAAAAGGCGATTGTTGATGTCAAAACCAAGAAGAAGATGCAGAGAGGGGCAGCAGAGTACTACAAAATACCTAAATTGACAAAAAAAAAAAAAAGTGGCGCCCAAACAAAATTAAGTCAAGAAGAAGAAAAATAAATAGCACAGAGAATTTTAACTGCGGCTGAATGGGGTTTTCCATTAACTCAATTAAGATATTCACCGAAATCATGAAAATATATTAGTATAGGTCAGGAAAAAAAAAATTGCAGGATTTAAAGACAGCAAGCCCAAATTGGAATCTTTTTATACCTTTATGAAAAGGAATCAACCATTAATGAACGCCTTTCACAATATATCAAAAGGTGAAGAGCAGAAGATGATAAGAAAAAAGTTGTAGAATATTTTGTTAATGTAAAAAATATAATAGAAAATATTTCTCTTGAGAACACCATTAATTATGACCGAACTCATTTCAACTATAGTTTAATTTGAGATTTTTACAGAAATTAAAGTCGGTCTGAACTCAACCCACACATAGTGGTGAGTTCGGACGCATTTTAGCAATAAAAAAAAAATGGAAATTTTTGATATCAAAAAATAAAATAAAATAAACTCTTCGATAGAGGAAGGTTAAGGGTTCTTACATAAATTTTTACAGATTTTTATAAATTTTTTCTTTTGTTATTACTTTGAAAAACTTGACAATGTGTCCGAACTCACCCCAGACGACGGTAATCATAAATGCTGATTAGTATTCTTTCACAGAGTGCAAGGCATAATATTGGCCGAAATACTTTTTTTTAAATATCATTAACATCTAGACCATTAGGAGCGGACTATCTACTGGTTATGACCCTTCCAAAACATTCATGGTGTAGCAGGGAATTTTCTCAATGAGCCCTGAAATGAGAAAAATCCTTGCTGCTGACAGGGCTCAAACTCCATCTACCGCATGAAACTTTAAGCTGTTTACCTTTAGACCACGAGAGACCCTAATTATGTTGTTATCAGAAAATTTCAAAATATTCGGTAAAATAAATGTTCACATTATTAAAAGTAGACTGGGAATATAGGCCACACCCTTTTCCTTCCATGTAATCATCTATTTGAGCAGTCAACGTTATAGTCTAAGTTGTTTTCAGCCTTAGCTTTGTCAATATATTGATAAATAGTAAACACTATCTCCCTTGCCTGACCTCCCATTGCCTTCTCTAGTCCTAAATGAGACAAAATTATTTTTTATTGAGTTTCACGTAGCATGTTATTCATTAAAATAGTAATGCAAATGGCAGACCCGTAGGGAATAATTCCCGCAGAATTTCACGCATTTAAATCCAATTGAACATATTTAGGGGTATGTAAAAAGGGAAATATCAAGGACATCTTTAAATTATAATTTTAATTGAAAAAAAAAACTGTATTACAGATACTGAAATAGATAGGCTGATAATTCATTTAAGTGAGGATTATAGTTCTGATGAGAGTAAAATGAGCACTGACTCAGAATGAACTATAATCATGCTATCTGATCTGAAATATTTACATTTAACTTAGTATTCCTTCTATTTGTAGTTTACAAAAAAAGGCATATGCACAAATTTAAAGGGACGAATTTAAAAACCATTTATTCAAATACTAAAATATAAATGGCGCTTTGCATTAATCTATATATATAAAAATCATGTGTCTGTCAGTTTGTCCGTTGTTTGTTTGTCCGTATGTCTGTTTGTTCCTTATACAAATATACACCGTTTGACCAATTTTGACCAAACGTGGCATACAGGTAGGTCTTGATACGGGAAATCTCCTTGGCTAGGACAAAAAAGTCAAATTTCAAAATTTGGTCAAAAGGTCAAAAGTTTTGTCCAAGAAAAATTAGCTACACTGAATGATTCAGATTCTGACGGCCATTTTGAATCAAAAGCCATTTTGAATTATGTCCAACATTTATTTGTTGATGTTCTTGATAATAAGAATAATTCGAACTCATTGATGACTTTATATCATTATATAATCATGTAATGCAGTTTACTTCAATTTCATATCAACAGTCACTGTCTAACTAAGGAGCGCTGGCCTTTCTTTGATGAGAGCTATCTACTCGCAGGCTGTGGTGCTGGCCTCTGTCGGCTGTTTTATGAATTGCTGTGGTGCTGGCCTCTGTTGGCTGTTTCACGAGACAGCAGTAGACAGATATAAACAAATTCACACCGTTTGACCGATTTTGACGTAACTGGGTATACAGGTAGATCTTGATACGGGGAGAAGAATCATAGGCGGAAAGTAGGTGTAGCATGGCACACTGGGTAACAGCTAGTAAGTAATGAAAATAAGGTTATATTAGTGTAAACAAACGTTTGAAAGGCTATAACAAACTGAAAGGTAATAACAGGGAGTTCTTCCCTGCCTGGTGAGAATATAGGCCCTGCCCATTCCCTCCATTTCTCCCAACCAACTATTCCATCTGATTTAACAGGCTATAGCATTTGTCCTATATGATATGAATAATAAACAAGTGAATTATATATTCAATAACTACTGCCAATAAGCTTCTTATTCTCCTTTTTCATAGAAGACTTTGGAAACAAGACCGGTGGAGTTAAAATTTTTTTTTTTTTTCTGTACACCTGAATAGCTCACATGGCCAAAAACTTCATTCAAATACCCTCTAGTGACAGGCAGGAATACTTGAAGTATCCTGCAGTAACGATAGATATCTTTAAAGTCAAGAAATGAGAAAAGAACGAATGCGAGAGATACGAGGAGCTCTCGACTGCTGAAGCAGGTAGAGAAACGGTTAAAGATAAAATATCAAATACTACACACATTTAAATCAGACATCATAAATGAAAGTATACCAGTAAAGTGATGAAGCTATATTTATAATGTGTAAGAATAATTTTAAGAGGAGCATATGATGTATGTAATATAGTTAACATACCTATATAGCTGAGAAGGACCGGAAGGAAGATCAGTCCATGAGCTGCACCGAATATAACGATCCCCATGTACATTCTAAAGTAGAACACTTGAAAAATCTGGGATTTAGCAAACCCAAGAACAATAATCCCACCTAATTTTGTGAGAGTAATTCCAGAAAACACCTGAAACAGTTCAATTTTAAATAAATAATAAAGAGTTAGTAAAATGTATTAAAATATTTCTATTTTTATTTTTGAAAGGTTATGGCTATAGTAAGATAAGATGGTGAAAAGTGGCCCCAGCGATATGGACATTGCAGTTTGCTCACTTGAAAGGTAACATAAAAATACTCAGTCATGAAAATATTTAGCCTTCAGGAGGTCATATTAGTGGCACAATAGGTTAGGACGTCTTCTATCTATTTTATTATTTTACGGATACAAATTTACATAAAAAAGTCCGTCACGCAGGAGCTGCATAACTAAGCACTTTCCTCAGAATTGGGTAGTGTCGAGTGCATTCCTGAATTTGCTTAAAATAACCTATATAGATAAATAAAATAAAAACATAAATAACACCTGTTTCAATTCAATTCAAACATAGTACAAAGTAAATCCCCCCCTTCCAATAGACCGATTTAGTTCATTTTTACAACACATTTTTCTGTTTAGTTGACCAGAACGAATACCGAGTTTTGTTGAAATATAAAAAAAAATACGACTGGTATTGGCAAATAACTACTTTGGCTCCGGAGTAAACCCCCCCTCCGGATAGACCAATTTTGTTGGTTAACGAACTCGTTCAATCGTTTGATTGGGGAATACTACATACCAAGTTTCGTGGGGAAGAAACAAAAACTCTGGCCGGTATTGTGTTAACGGACACATATATAACTGTGTGTATATATATATATATATATATATATATATATATATATATATATATATATATATATATATGTTTACATTTTTTTTAGACATAACCTTAAATGAAAAGTGCCTAATTCACCCAAACATACCCAAAAACATTAAAAAATGTTTTTTAATAATACTTACCTATAATGCAATATAGATTACCTCAAAATTAAAAAAAATATAAACCCAATCCTATTGGATACACTGGTATTCTACGCCATAGTTGCAGATGTAGAATACCTACAGTAGGCTGCTGTTCCCACATTGCAGCTATAATCTATTACCTTAGTAATGCCAGATCACAAAAACAATGTTTTTTACAAATTTTGAGGTAATTATTTTTTTTTTTTTTTTTGTTATAGGCAAGTACTATGAAATACCAATTTTTAAGGAGTTTTGGATTATATTTGGGCGAATAAGACAGTTTACATTTAAGACAGCTTACATAAAAAAAAAAAAAAAAAAAAAAAAAAAATGCAACGAAAAGTGGTTTTTCCTATTTTTGAACATGTTTTGCTCCCAAAATAATTTTCTTCACCTCAGCATTCAAAATTATGGGAAACATTATACAAAAAAATGCTATTTAGAAGTTGGCCAAATAATATCCTCACATTTAAAAAATCCATTTAAAAATTAAAACTGGTCAGAAAATTCAAATTTCACTCCAAAAATTTTGAAAAAAATTATGGTTATTAAAGTTAATAATTTACACTTCTATGATTTCTTTTTTTAAGATTCTTTAGAATAAAATTGCGTCTGGAAAAATATAAAATAGATAGAAGACGTCCTAAACTATTGTGCCAATAATTTTACCTCCAGAAGGCTAAAACTTTGCATGACTGAGTATTTTTAGGCTACCTTTCAAGTGGTCAAACTCTGAAAACCATATCGCTGGGCGCACTTTTCACCATCTTATCTTACTATAGCCTTTATTAAATCCATAAAGTGGTGCAAATAGTAAGTCGTATGCATAATACTGCTCAGAGCGTGAATATTGTTGGTTTTACAATTTAAAGCAAATAGAAATTTCAGCTCCTCTTAATACCTATTTCATTCTTTTGTGTAACTCAAAAATATTAAAATAAAAATTGAAAGACTAAATAAAATAAAATTAGTACAAAAATAAACAGAAAAATGCACAAATTTCTGAATAATTCATTGTTACCCGTGAAACGATCAATTCCAAATGGGCTAACAAGACGAGCCTTTACATTGAACAAATTATTTCATGAATTAATTTAGGGCCTTGAGCTGCTAAGGAGCATCAATAAAGTAAGACAATTCTATTCCTAGAACAATTTTAATCATAGACCAAACACACGCGAGGCAAAGAGGATAAAACAAATAAATCCATAGATAACTTTATATGTTCATTGTCATCTTGAAGATGGTTGATGAAAAAGCTTTTAAAAAGAAATAAAAAAAATCCAATTTCATCCTCTTAGTATGGGTTCAGTTTCTGAAGGGGATACATCTTATTATCAGAAATACAATTAATATTTTTTTTTTTAAATAGTTTTAATTGTCATAAAAAGAAACAAAAAATTCAATATGGCTATGGCCACTTGGCTCTTTGATGTACTATAGAAAGCCATTTTAAAATTCTGCATCTTTGGCAACACATAACAAAATGGTAAACAAATTTCACACAGAGTGGATATTTAAAAAATGAGTCAAAGCACACTTACAGAGCTTCCAATATTTGTCAAAGCACACTTACAGAGCTTCCAATATTTGTCAAAGCACACTTACAGAGCTTCCAATATTTGTCAAAGAACACTTACAGCGCTTCCAATATTTGTCAAAGCACACTTACAGAGCTTCCAATATTTGTCAAAGCACACTTACAGAGCTTCCAATATTTGTCAAAGCACACTTACAGAGCTTCCAATATTTGTCAAAGCATCCGATGCCCTTAAGATCTTCGTTTCCTTTGGTGACATTGCGAATGAGTGAACAAGATGACTACAAAACTCCACTGCTATTCCGATCGCCTGAAAATGTAAATAATTTGTAATAAATAAATGACTTTTTCCAAGTTGAGACAATTACCATTAGAAATTTTCACCCCCAAAAAATGGGATCTTATAAACCCCCCTCCCCCACGTCACAAAGGCTACAGGTGAGGACTTTTGATATGTTCACCTCCTATCCAGCCCAAACAAAGTTATGCAGTCAAAAATTGTGTGTCAAAAATTTGTGTTCCAAAAATTTCCACCTATAGCTGTTTTCAAGCATTCGTTGTCTGGACTGATAAGGTTGGGCTACAATATCTTCTTGTTTCTTTTTTCTATTGTAGCATTTTGCTTTTAGCACTTTCCTCCGAAGGAAAGTAGCTATTGAGGTTGCACTCATGACGGAATTTTTGAAAAATTTCTTCAAATCTTTATCGATCCTACCTAGTAGACATCGAAAATGACCCCTGTTAAAATTTATATATATATATATATATATATATATATATATATATATATATATATACTTGGTATTTAGCATTCAATTAGCAAACGATTGAACGAGTTCGTTAACCACCAAAATAGGTCCACCGGAAGGGGGGGTTTATCCCGAACCCAAAACACTAATTTGACCATGCCAGCCGTAATATTTGTTATATTTCAACGAAACTTGGTATTTGTAGTGGTAATCTAGAGAGAAAAGTGGGATGTAAAAATAAACTAAATCGGTTCATTAGAAGGGGGGGGTTTACATCGGACCCACAGTACCAATTCGCCACTACCAGCCGTGATTTTTGTAATATTTCGACAAAACTCGGTATTCGTAGTGGTTATCTACAGGTAAAAATGTGTTGTAAAAATAAACTAAATTGGTTCATTAGGAGGGGGGGGGGTTTACTCCGGACCCAAATTACTAATATCCTCATACCGGTCGTAATTTCTGCTGTATTGTAACGAAACGCGGTATACGTTGTGGATAACTCATGAGAAGGAAGTGTTGTAAAAATAAGCTAAATCGGTCAATCGGAAAGGGGGGTTTTCTTTGTAATATATTTCAATAGAATTATCTGGCCAGACGTAGGTTCGCAAGGCCGCCGCAAGGAGCGCTCTCTACCACTAGAGGGACTGTATCCTGTTCCTGCGTCAGATCAAAAGACGAAAATATGAAGTTTTTTGTATTTATTAAGTAGTGTAGTAGGTACCACCTGTAAACATAACTCTGGAAGCAAATTAAATACAAAAATAATAATTGAACAGTTACTCATTACAAAATTAAAAGAGAACTATTCACGTTTTTATTTTATTTATAGGATATTTTAAGCAAATTGTTCTGGAAGCCAGTCTAATCTATCCGAATTCTGAGGAAAGTGCTTAGTTATGCAGCTCCTGCATGACGGACTTTTTTTATTGGCTTTGGGCCAAAATTATTACTTGCTACAGTGACTAAGGAGATATCATTCCGTTTACACTGTACAAACTTCATTGATTTCATCAAATGCGTAATCATATGTCCCTCTAGCCTGCTTAGCAATATTTTTAAATCCTCATTTGGGCATTTTCCACTTCTATTATACCTTGTAGTTATTATTTAAGTAGGTAAAGAGGTGAAGATGCACAGGCTTGTCTTCATTGGACAAACTTCATAGGAATGGCCGATAGTGCGTTAACGCAACATTAAAGTAAAACGACCATTCTACAAACAATATATGAATTGAATACAATTTTTTTGTCTCAACAATTAAGAAAAAAACAAACAATGTTTTAAACAAGGATGATTTAATTGTAGCAACCCTTGTTAGGCTGAAATTAACATTTAAATAGTAGTATTCATTTGTGTTGAAATGTATCCAACTGTACTATTATTTTTTAATAGATTAATAAAACACAAAATTTATTAAAAATATATTTTTAATAATTTATAACCTTAAATAATAAGCTGATGTAATAAAATAGAGAAAATATTTGAGCTTGTGAAAATAAAATAAAAAAATTGTTAAATTAAAGTAGCGTACATGTATCAGTGGCCGTAAATGGATATCACATTTTGTTCATTAAGTCCTCGTTTAACTCTCTAATTTTAGATTGCCTAGTTCAGTGTAATAGAAGACATACTGCAGTTATTTAGTGTCATATGAGGCGTCACTTCAATGTCATAGAGCATGATCGTTTTTTGTTGAAGCACCTTTGTGGGTGTACTACAGTTTGGGCGATCCAGGAATAAGAGGCCACTTTTCTTAAGTTTTTATTGCTAATTGATTAGCCCTGTTGTTTTCTTCTTTTCCAAATGGCATTTACCCCCTCCCCCCGTCTAAACTGTATTTAATACTTTTAACAGTTGAAATGATTAAGTTTCTCATATTTTTTAAAATTAATATACGGTGAATATTATGATTTTTAACAATATAGTATGTTATGATAGTACTAATATAATATATAAGAAGGAATACGACTACTCACCATGACTAGGTTTACAAGTGAAACAGCATTAAGACTGATGTTCCAGAAATACATCAAACCACCCAAGTCAATGACAATCATGAGGATAGTAAGAACAGTCACGAATGCAGACGAGAAGTCTATTCCCATGAGTAGTGCGGTCACGAGGAAAATGGAGAACAATGAGATGAATACACTTTTCATCGTATCTGCCCACATTGTAAGGTATTGCTCGTAGAATACGTAGAAAACACTGAAGACAAACCACAACAATTACATAAATTACTACTCTTCAAGAAACATTACTAATTATTAGTTAAATTATTAAATGAATGATATTGTTTTTATTTTTTCTTCGTGTACCTAGCACACATATATATATGTATATATACAAGGGTGTATCATAAGCAGATAACAATACTCAAGGGGGAAACTAGACCAAAAATGTAGTTAAACCCTGCCAACCAGATGTTCTATCTGTTCTTGTTCCAGACATATGCTTTTCTAAAGGTTATTTAGAAAAACCTGTGGTTTTTGTAGAAAAACTCCAATTTTCTCTGCTTGTACACATTATTTTTCTTAAAAAGAAACAGCCTTAAAATATAGCATACAATTATTTGTAACCTTACACTGATACCCGTGATACCTAATAATACTGTATAGAATGTATATCATATGTTAAAGAGGATAGTTAGATTAATTTTAAAAGTGAAGAAACGATGATACTAAAAATTTTAGAATAACTATGGAATTAGCAGTACCGAAAATATTAAACAATGACTAACTAAATATTTCTTTAATGTAGATAATTTTTTTTTTTTTTTTTATTATAATGTTAGCGCGGTTCCTCCCTATCTCCATAGGGAGAACCCGCTTATGAGGTTGATCTCATGGTGCGATCCGGACGTGCCGACCAGAAACTTTCTCGTTTCAGACCCCATAGAACACGAAAATATAGGTGGTTCAAATTTGTGTGTATATATATATATATATATATATATATATATATATATATATATATATATATATATATATTATATATATGCTTGTCTGTTAACACTCTAGCAAGCTCAAAAATGGTCCGATTTTGATGAAATTTGGTACAAAAATCTGTCTTCTTATTTGAAAGGTCAAGTTCGTTAGCCAGCAGAATCCGCCAAAAGGAAGATGGTGTTTGGGGCGAAATTCGCGCACAAAAAATCGTAACGCTTACGTTTTTGAGTTCATATGCTTCCAGGTACTTCTTTTATAGGTTTCTTAACATAGGAAAACGAATGAAACCATTTTTAAGGCGATATCTGTAACCATTTTTGAGAAAAGTGGAATCAATGTTTTCGCATGTCATTATTTTATTGTGGGTACTTAAAATCGCGGTATTCAATTGAAATTTTTTCTACATCTTGGAAATTAATCCCAACTGAGATTTTTAAATTTTGGTTATATTTGGAGTTAAGGAAGTACGCGAAAACAAAAAAAAAAAATTTAATAGACATGAAAAGTTTTCGGATCTTCATACATTTTTCGTAAATATCTCTATAACGGTTGGGAAATCGTGGTAAGTGGAAGGCAACCATTCGAATGCTTACCAAATTCTCTACAAACAAGGTTCTGAAGCATTATTCGATGGGACAACGTCAATCAGAGATATAAGAGCTTAAAACTTAAAAAGTGTTTGTTTTGTTGTTTTGAAAGGGTTTTTCTATTTGTTTTTCTCACTTTTATATTGGTTGTTTTTTGCTTTAAATTGCATTTATCAGTAAAATTAGTATTGTAGTAAAATAAGCTAAGAAACGGTAAAAGGTATAGGTAATACGTTTGGAATATGATGATGGCGTATACGTGGGTTTGTTTTGAATTCTCCTATCTATATAACCTTCCTCCTGCTACAACTGAAGTTATCATTATTTCTTATTTTATAGAAAAATTTAACCCACGAGAGAATGAACTTTTATTTGCCATGAAGCACATATTTCTCTCATACGTGCAGTTCAGTTGAAAAGAAGATACAGTCACATACAGTTGAGTTCAGTTGAAACGAAGCTCCAGTCTCATACGTGCAGTTCAGTTGAATGGAAGATCTAATCTCATACGGTAGTTCAAAAGAAGCTACAGTCTAAATCGTGATCCAGTTAGATCCAGTCCTAATGTAGCTCTAGTTCAGTGCATAGCTAGTCTCATATGGTCATCAGTTTTCATGAAGCCTAGGCTCAGTCCGTTAATGGAGATACAGTTGCAAAGAAGATCCTGTCATATGCAGTTAATACGAAGTTGACTTTATATCAGGTAATGCTTGTTTATCCATATGCCTGGATGTAGCTTATCCATGAGTTTTTTTTATTTATTTTTTTTATTATTTAAAATCATCTCTGTTCTACTTTACTAGACTTGAACCCGACCCCTGAGATAAAGAGTTTTTAATATTAAATATTATAAAATTTTTATTTTAAATTATAACATTTTGGCTCCCAACGTAGAGGCGTAACGTAAATAACTTATTAATAATAAGTTTTTATTTTATTATAACAATATATATATACACACAAATTTGAACCACCGTTATATTCGTGATCTATGGGATCTGATACAAAGCAAAATTATTAAAAATAAAACTTTTTTATTTATATTATAACATTTTGGCACATCAACGTGTGGCTATATTAATTATTTTTATTTTTTAATTATAACAATATATATATATATATATATATATATATATATATATATATGTGTGTGTGTGTGTGTGTGTGTGTGTGTGTCTGTTAACACGATAGCGGCCAGAGTTTTTTGTTTTTTCTTCACGAAACGTGGTATGTAGCATTCAATTAGCAAACGATTGAACGAGTTCGTTAACCACCAAAAATCGGTCCACCGGGAGGCGGGGTTTACCCTGGACCCAAAACACTAATTCGACCATGCCAGCTGTAGTTTTTGTTATATTTCAACGAAACAACGAAACTCGGTATTCGTTATGTTGATCTAAAGAGAGAAATACGTTGTAAAAATAAACTAAATCAGTTCATTAGGAGGGGGGGGGGGGGTTTACTCCGGACCCACATTACCAATTTGCCAATACCAGCCATAATTTTTGTTACATTTCAACGAAACTCAGTATTCGTGGTGGTAATCAACAGAGAAAAATGGGTTGTAAAAATTAACTAAATTGGGTTATTTGGGGGGGGGGGGGGTTTACTCCGGACCTAAAGTACTAATATACTCATACCGGTCGTAATTTCTGCTGTATTGTAACGAAACACGGCATACGTCGTGGGTATCTCATGAGAAAGAAGTGTTGTAAAAATGAAGTAAATCGGTCTCTTGGAAAGGAGGGTTTACTTTAAACTCTGTTTCATTAGAATTAGCCCGCCAGATGTAGGTTCCCAAAGCCGCCGCGAGGAGCGCTATCTCCCACTAGGGGGACTGTATCCTGTTCCTCCGCCAGATCAAAAGACGGAAAACGAAGTTTTTGTGTATTTATTAAGTAGTGCAGTATCATGTATTAACATAACTGTGGAAGCAAATTATTTACAAAATTAATAATTGAACAGTTCTCATAAGAAATGTAAATGAGCAGAACTATTCAAGTTTTTATTTCATTTATATAGGTTATTTACAGCTAATTATTCAGTAATGCAGTCTACAATACAAAAATTCTGAGGAAAGTGCTTAGTTATGCAGCTCCTGCATGACGGAGTTTTTACTGCCCAATACTAATAGCCCAGTATTTGATATGCCAAATGACGCTAATATAAAAAAAAAAACAATGATATAACATCAAGGTTTGTTACATACCTGTACGGGAAGACTTCGACAGTATTATTCATTCCCATATTCTTTAAATTTGAGTTGAGCATAGAAGTAATATTTTCTGCAATCACTCGAGCTTCCCTCAATGCTCCGAAGTAATCCGAAGATGTCTTCAGTATGGTGTGGAAAGCCATGAAGTAAGAAGTCTTTACCACTGCAAACTTGCTTTTTTCAAGAAGAGTGTAGTTAACAGCCTGCAAATTTCAACTCAAATTATTATTATTATTATTATTTTTAATAATTATGAAATTAAATGGAATAATGCCACAGCATCAGTTTTCAATATACTCTTTGAATCAAAAAGCCAACAACAAACAGCTGAAACGTCATCATTAAACACCACAAAACAATAAGAAGATCGATAGTAGTACATGGAGCACCCACCTGAAGTCTCACTCATCTCCCTAACTTGGAGAAAGCAGAAATTAAGTTCTACAAACGAATATTGGCCCTTGTCTGATCCACACCAAATTACTTGGTAGACATAGGAACAGGGGTTTCAAGTCATATCTATACTATTCTACAGAAATGAATGACATACGGCTTTCATAGACAAATTTAACTGAGTAACCTAATTAAAGAAGTAATTTATATGCTTAGGAGTCTACAACCAACATTAAATAGATTCAATCAAAAATTAATATTTTCAGATTTATAAAAATAAATATTTCTTCTTTTAGCCTTATTTACAGATATCCTTAAATAACTCAACAAAACCTATGGGAAAATCTCGATCTCCATCATCATATTGTAAAAATATTTGCACAAAAAAGAAACACTGAAAAACATTAAAATAAATTATAAGCCATACCTCTTTCTCAGAGTTTCAGTCGTCTGCATTGATACAAAAAATTAAATAAAATGCAATAAATGTTTAGGTAGATGGAAATGGCAGCCATTGGAATAAACTAGACAGTACGCTGAAAACTAGTGAACACCTGCTTCTGACCTTGAGAAGCACTCCTGCTGGTGACAGGAAGTAACATTATTTTGGCATATGAATGCACAGTATGAAGGCAATGCATTGTGAGTGGTATAAGTACAGAGCCGTGTTCTGCTATGCTAACAAGCAGCAAATTGTAAACTGTAATCAAATTTTAAACAGCTAAATTCTACAAAATTAAAAAGCAGTGCTTAGTAACTTTATCTTCACTGATGGATCAAAAACAGTGGAAGGAGTAGGATCAGCTATACTGGCAGACCAAAGAATATACAAATTTTCCATCCCACATATTTGTTCAAGCTTTACAGCTGAATTATTAGCTATAAAAAAGGCTCTAAATACCATAATCCCAACCTCTCAACAAACCGTACTTTCTAAAGATTCATTATCATCAATCCTAGCAATCCACGGTCTCTATACAGACAACTCCATGGTCATAGATGTACTAAACAAAATAAAAAAGTTCAGAAGAAATAACATAAAAACTCTGTTTATATGGATTCCTCGACATTATAGAATAAATAAAAACTTAAAAGTTGACAAAGCAGCAAAAGAAGAGAAATTCTGCTCTCAAGTTCCTGTTACAGATGTATTAGCAGCCGTGAAACTACCACTAAAAAATAAATGGTTCAAGAATGGAATAGTATGGAGTTAGGGGAAAAGCTGCGTGAAAAAATAAAAGAAGATGTAAGATGTATGGAGTAGCAGTATACGCAACAGAAGAGGAGAGGAAGTGATATTGACTCGGCTACGAATAGGACACTCAAGACTGACGCATGGCTATCTTATGGCAAAGAGGACACCAACGATATGTCAGTACTGCGGCGTACATCTAACAGTATCCTCATCGAATGCAGGGGCTACATAAAAGAAAGAGAACAATTAGATTTGCCCACTGACCTAAGGGAACATCTGGGAAATAACTCAAAAAACCTATCTAAATTATTTACATTCCTCAAAACAACTTAGTTAATCTGCCATATTCAATTTTTTTTCCTTAATCATTCGTCAAATAGCACAGGTAAGAGATTTCAGTAGTCATATGTATATATTGGGAGAATATAAGTATAAAAAGCAATCTCAAGATTAGCTGATTGGAAACAGATAAGATCACGAGATTCTTCTAACTGAGACATCCATGATCCATGTGGTTGACCCATGACCCCTTGACTTTGTCAGCGTGAAGCAATCCATTTTTCAATATTCTTTAGCCTTTATTTAGTTTCTTTAATTTAAGGATCGTAGTTATTTCAAATTATTAATTCTTTAGCATTGTGTAGGTAATTTTGGTTGTTTAGGATTATATTAGTTAGTTATTAGGTCATATAGGATTAATTCGTTTAGGCAGTTTCAAGTATTTAGTGTCTGTTATTTTAAAATTTTCGTAATGTAGAAAAAAATTATTTACTGCTGAGGGAGCCGAATTTATCACTATGGAAACAAAATTATGATCTCATTTTTGTTGTGTATGAGATGACAATCTCTAGGTAGGGGGGGGGGGGTCTGCCTATCCTCATTCTCCCTCTATATCTATCTATACACACATCTACACATTTATTTATTATTCACTGGTTTATTAATCACCCACATATCTTGTCAGCATTTCTGCATTGCTTTATCAGGAGGATATCTCAGTGAAGAAGGAAAGAAACTATTTGAAAGTAATGCTTACCTGAGAATAAGAAGCATGTCCTGCTTTCGAGCAAGCCTCATCTGGATTGTCTTGTAAAAAGAAAGGTAAATACTTTGCAAAGCTTCCACTATCAGGGCGCTTCAAATGATTCAAAGCAATGTCACAGTTATCGCAGACATCATCTGAATACACAAATACAGATTATGAATCCATAAAGACTTTAATTTTGAACTATATCAAAAATAAATAGAAAGGAAAGGTGTCTCTCCTAAAAATAAATAGAAGTACTCTAACCTAGTTCGTGCGGGCAGAAGGATTCATTTTTAGGAAAGTATTTACAACATCCTTCAGAAGTAGACCAATCTATGTAATCATCAATCCAAGAAGCAGCTGGCCGGCCGATGTACGTATTCTCCTGTTGCTTCGAAGCAATGTAGATCTGTGACAAGAGGGAGTCTTCGTTGCACCACTGACCTCCACATATTAAACTTTGTATTCTTGAATCGGACATGTTTAAGTCTGGTTTAAGAACGAAATACACTGGTGCTCCAATCGAAAGATATTCTTTAATGTACTGAAACAACAAAATAATAAAATGCATAGTAAACAGAATTTTATAAATCCATTTAATTTACAATATTCTCATTGAAATCAAGAACATTTGTGGGGATACGTAGATCAAGAATTAATATGATACTTAGGCATATTTGAAAGATAGAACATATATTTTAACATTTATCTCTTAAAATCCAGTACTATCTCAAACATATTAAACTATAAAGTTGGAATAAATGCACCAAATATTTTCACTTTTCAAAAAAAAAATCAGTCCCGTAACAGGCCATGAGGGCCCTGAGGGGCAGATACTATAGAGGAATCTGATTGATGGCCATACGTCATACTAGGGAGATAGTGTGGTCAGTTCGCTTGATTTTCCCCTTTGCTGCTTCAACTGCTAGGGTCTTTAGTGCCAAGGTACCCATTGAAAAATTAATTAAAGGCTGGGTTGGACTAGGGATGGTCAGGGAGACCGAATCTAACCCAACGAAGACACTAGAAGATAAAAATATGTAGTGCTTGCTCGGGATTTGAACTCAGGTCCTCCAGCATATTAGTCCAGTGCCCTACCATTGAGCTAACCTCGCCCCAATTTTCACTTTTAAAAGAGTAAATTCTACTTTTCAAAAGGGCATTTATGCAGATGTTGTCACATTAACTACTTTTGACTACAAACTACCAAGTTCAATAAATACAAAATATTTAATTAAGTTATTGATGAAAATTAAATATTAATTGGTCTAATTAAATAGTTGGATTGACTGTTAATAATATTAAAATACGGATGTACGGAGCAAATCATAAAAATAGTCCATTTATTGCTGAAACTGTTTTATGTTTTTTGTTGTAATTCAATAACAACTCAACACTGTATTAAAAAATATGCAGATAATTAGTTTATTAATTTTTGTTTAATAGCTAGAAGATAAATAAAGAAACAAAATGATTTAGAAGGGCCTAGAATGAGTGAAGCCTTCTTTTCAGACATAATGTGGGGACAAAAAGTATTGGAGCCACCTGGTATAATCATGAAGCTTGTTTATCCAAATGTCAATGAGAGTGATAGAGACATGTCAGCATTTCAGTCTAATACGAAATACAATATAGTCAGATCTTTCCACAGAAGAGCTGTAAGGCGCAAGACAGCCGACTACTAGCATACAATGAGGCTGTCTACAATTACTGATTCGGTAAGAAAATCTCCAACCAGTAGTAATACAGTATTTATTCACATGTCTTCCTCGCATTTTTTTACGTAATTGTTTCAGAAAAAATACCACTCTGAACATATCGGGTAAAATTGAAAAATAGAAGAAAGAACATTCCTTTGTTGGGTATTATTCTCCAAATTAAATCACTCTATCAAAAACTATCTAATTTTGGGATGCCCCATTAGGTCACTCTATACACCAAGTATAATTTAGAGGAAATTGATTCTTGACCATACAGGGAGATAGTTTGGTCAGAAGTATTTTCTGGCCCCATTGCAGATATCCAGATAAGATAAGGCTGGGTAGAACAAAACACATCCTGGGATCCTCAAATGAAGGTACTGGAAGATGAAATCCTTTCACTGCACATCCAAGTTCTAATTTAGAACTTGGATGTGCACTGTATTTAGAACTTCTAAATACAGTCTCTCGAGAACATAAGTGCTGTACCAATGAGCCAAATTCATCCCCAATTAAATCACATATGGTCATATAAAATGTAAACAGTGAACCATTTTATATTTACTAAAATGGCTGAGGAATTTTCTCAGTTAACATAGCTCTTGCAGAACAAACTTGTTAGTTTTGAATCAAATGAAACTTATAAAAAATAAGCAACAGAAAAAGTCAATAAAAAAATTAAATTAATGAGTAGGAAACTCCTTACTTTCCCTTTTCTTTTCTACAAATTGGTTGAAGATTTCAATATGAAAGCTATATTTTCACAAATTTGGAGAATAACTATGCGTAAGCTATAGTAAGCTGATTCTAATTGTTTCATAGGCTTAGGTTAGAAAATATTTATGTATGAATGTACATATATATGTAAATATAAAACTTACTCTGAAGTATTTATGTACATAAGAATCCTCAGGCATGGATAGTTCTTGATCCAAGCCAACATCAACACTCGGGAGCGTGGAAATGGAAACGCAGAGCCAACCAAAGAATATGATCATCACAGCGGGTCGTGTGGTTTTGTGCATCAAGAAAGGTACATAAAAAGACTTGAAAAGCCGATATAGTAATCCTTCTCCTGGCGGGTCAGTCTTCCTAGATGCATGAATACAGCAGGCAACATCCAACCTGTTTTCCTAGTGGTATGCAAAATTTAAAATAAATTTACTAAAATTTCACACACCCTTTTCTACATAAAAATAAATGTTTTCCAGCCACTTTTTATTTAAATTGTGTGATTTTGCTGGCAAACACATGTTCAATTCCCATTACTCGAGAAACTGGTAACTGTCCAGAAACCGGTGTCTACTACTTTTGTGAAAGCCAATTTCATGACTCTATTCACTTAAAAAGAAAAAGCCTTAACTTGTAGCTTAAAATTATTTGTAACCTTGCCTGGATTACCATGAAATCTGTAAAATTACACTTTCAAACTGTATAAAATGTGCACCATATAGTCCAGTCACCTAAGACATCGAGTACGCAAAAAAAAAATTGTAACGCTGATTTTTTGGGGTATTGTTCGGGGCCACCCCAGTAGTGTGTACCCAATTTTTCAGCTTCGAAAGACCTGTGCTAACTGCGCACCAGTCGAAAAACATTGACATTTTTGGACATTTTTTTGTTTTTTTTTGCTTATAGCTCCTACACCGTGCATCATACAACAATTTGTATTCTTTGCTTTTTCAAAGTAGATAAAATTTCAAAACTTGTGGCGCTAAAACAAACTCTTTACGCAGAATAACATCTGAGATACAGCTCTTCAAAGTTTGGCTACTTTTTCCAAAAAGTGCAAATTTGAACTATCAGGCGTGTTTGGAGGGATATGCAGGCCGGAATAATCATCTTAAAAAAATACTCCTAAGAATGAAAGTTATAGTAAATTTTATTAGCTTCAATAGAAGCGCAATCAGAAGTCTACAGGCCCAGTGGGTGTCAAGTTATCTTTAAAAACCAAACAACATCTTTGTTGGGACAGGCTGAGCCTGGCGTATAGCTTGAACCATTACAGCACGTGTCAAACATTTTTGTCTAAGTTTTATAACTTTTTGAGTGGACTGGGGGGTTGAGGAAGGGGTAGATGGGGGGGGGGTTATGTGGTAGTGGTAAATTTGGGGGGGGGGCAAAAAACCCACCATAACTAGTGGCGTTGGGTCCCCTGTCACCCATACTTTAAATTGATTTTATTGGGTAATGTACTTTAAAAAAATAATTATAAACACTGATAATTATTGAAATACTTGTCGTTTATTAAAATAATACAATACTTATCAAAATTTACATGAACATTTCTTTTACAAAATAGTACTAAATTGAAGTTGAAGATGTGAAAATGAGAACATTTACAAAATTCAAATTTATCTAGTTTTTATTTAATAACAAAAAATAAAAAAAAAGGTAAGCATTTTTTTGCGAAATTTACTCCTTTTTTGTCTTAGGTGACTGGACTAATAAGTTAAAGAGGATAGTTACATTAATTTTAAATTTAAAGAAACAATGATACTAAAAATTGTAGAATGACTGTGGAATTAGTAGCCTCAAACATTTCGAGCAATGGTAGCAGAATTCAAAATTTCTAAAAATATTACAAACTAAATATTTATTGTAAATGTTCATAATTTATTAAATTAAAATGTACATAATTTCAATATTAAACTGAATATGAATATGGACAAATAAAATATATGTAAGTAATAGATAATTGTTGTGAAAAATGCTACAAGAAAGGAATCGAACAGAGGATAGGGGGGTGGGGGAGGTAGATAGAATTGAGTCACCATACGGAAATGGCAGCAATTACGATCACGCAGAAGTCCTGAGATTACACATTAGACTTCAGTAAAACTGAAATTTTGTGACATGGTTTCAAAAATAACCATGACTTTTTCGTGATTTTTATATCCTATTTTCAGTTTTGTGACATTTTCATAATTTTTGTGCATTAGACACCCTGTATATTTATGTATACATATATTTATATTGTTTTGATATAATCAAAAAAAAAAGAACAAAAAAAAAAAAAAACTTTAAATGAAAAGAGGCATGAGTAATACGACAAAGTTTGAATTATGGGGGATACATGAATACAAAATATTTCATAAATAACTAATATAATTTCCATACAGGCCAAACTAAATTAAATATTTGGTACAATAATAAAAAGACTCACTGTTTGGTGGGAATCTAAAATACATAAACAGCTAATTTTATTTTTATATATTACATAGAAAATTCATCTGGATGATATTGGCAACAATGTAGACGTTATAACCTTTGAGCGCCAACTACTCCCAGTTTGTAAGATGACACCGTGAGAGAGAGTAGCGTAAGTGCTTAACTTCTCAATGGGACTGCATATGGACGTCCGAATGTGGATAGTAGATTTATCTCAGTGCCGAATTGTTAAAAAGAGAAATTTATAATCAAATTTAGTAGATCCGGAGAAGTGATAATAACTGAAAATCATTAGTTTGATTTATTATAGGATTGAAATTTAACAAGGCTGAATCTTGCTCCAGACTCGAAGCAAGGCTCTCACTCACTAATAGACATCACAATGAGCTAATACAATATAGTAGAGGTAAGATTTGTTATTTAATTGCACGTATGTTCTCTCATAATAGTGAGTGTTGTATTGACCATTATATAATTTTACATAAAGGATAAAATCTATTAACTTTTCAATTGCTTTGAACCACCCTAAGATAGAGTAAATAAGATCAATTAAAGTATAAATAAAAAAAATTCTTTATTAAAATTTCACTTAAAATTAAAACAGTTCAAAATGATGCAACCACAGTGGGTAAGTAAAGACGTTTTTTTACTTTTAAGCGGGAAAATCATACGCCGCGGCAATACAATGAGTTGTATAAACAATTTATACTTTTATTTATCTTATTTATGTTTGTAGGCTCTATCTACAATAAGGAATCTATTCAAATCGAGTACACGCAACAAAAAATTAGATCTGATAATTTAATTCTACCTGAAAGAACATGAACATATCATTAAAATAAATAGAAAAATTAGGTTATTTTTAAACAATTTTAGATAAACTATTAAATGGTAGAATAAAAACAATAACTAGTGTAACTTACAGATTGTCGAATCGTGTCAAGTGTGAGCAGGCTGACGAAACAAGTTATTTGAAATAGAAAATCTAGGAAAAGCGCCATGCCAGCGTATAAGGCAAATGCTTTCACTGCAGGCATGTCTGACAAGCCTCCTATAATAGAATAAAATATTCTCAGTTATTTACAAATCATATGAGAAAATTATATATCAATCTTTATAAGGAACAAATATTTCTGATTGATCATAAAGCTGCATATAAGGAGCCAATGTTTCTAGTTTATTGTAAAGCAGCAATTAATGGCTATGTTTATATCATGGTCTCAAGGAATAACTCGATAAGTTCAAGATCTCAACTTTTCAGAGCAGCTCTTTAACAGAGAATTAAAAGAGGAAACACGCTATTTTACGAGAAGCCAAGAAACGCACATCTTTATAAGCCAGAAACGATCAAGGCTGTGAGTTAGGGACTTTGTTACACTGCCCATGAATTGTAGCAGATATGTATAGTGAGGTAACTCAGTTTGGACATTTTACGACTTACGATTTATCATACAATGCACGACTTCTCTGAAGAATTGCATGGTATCACTCTTGTATATGACTGTGCTGTGCAGTTTATTGGTCGTAAATTCTGTTGTATTATAATAAAACTCAGTAAACATTTTGATTATCTAAAGAGAACTAAATTGCTCTAAAAATGAAATAAAGTGGTTCATTAAAAGTTGGAGTTTACTCTGTATTATGTTCAAATTGAATTAAGCCAGCAAAGCGGCAGGGCCATTGGTTCTACCACTAGGAGCACTGAACAGGGGCACTGTATCCGCTTTCTGCTTATTATTATAATTATAATTATTGAGACATTGGGTTTCACAGCTTACTAGAGGATATTTTTACTGGGGGCTATTTCCAACCAGTAAAAATTATTATTCTTACTAATAAAAATATTTATTTGTTAATTTTGGTCATTTAAAAATTATATAAAAATTCTAGCAATGTAGAGTAGTACTGCTTGCTGAGATAATATTAAGAGTTCCTCTGACAATTTCGGATAATTGGTGGCACTCACTGTAGTATTCAGCATCAAATCGTTGGTCGAAAAGATAACTGCATTAACCCTAGCGGAATCTAATTTATAAATATTTTAACTCAATGACCAAGTCTTGATATTTTTGCAGCTTTTTGGCATATGCTTCCCGCATTGCTCAGCACTGCGATCAATTATATCAGCAGTCTCATAATGCTTGTCAATGATAAGAATTTCTGGTTTATTATGGTGAACAGATTGGTCCGTCATCATAGCTTTGTCTCAGGAGATTTTAATTCTATCATTTTCGAGAAGTCTTTGTGGGATGTATTGATAATACAGTACCGTACTTTCCATAATGCCGAACCTTTCTGCTATTGCTTCATGATATATCTTGGCAACATTGCTGTGTCTCAGAAGGTAATCACTTGTAAAATCGACTCTTACGCCTTCTTACATAATCTGCACTTGTCTGAAATACTAATATCTTTTAAAACATGCCGTCGATAGGATCGACTTGCAATTACTTGGTCTTTAATTATTGTTTTTCTTTTCTTTTTTGTGGGGCCTATCAGATTACTGGAGGATATTTTTACTGGGGAATAGTTCCAACCAGTAAAAAGTATTATTTTTATTAATAAAAATATTTATTTATTTTGGGGATTAAAAAATGTTCTAACAATTGAAGTACAGTAATTGATATATTTCAGTAATTAATATAATAAAATAATAATTATTGTTATATTTGCAGAATATTCTGTTTTTACATGCAGACACTTTTATTATTCATCAAGATCAAAAAACAGAAATACAAAGTTTTTTTTTTTTATTTAGTAAGTAACATAGTACCTCGCATACACAACACTCAGGAAGAAACTTAATAAAGCCAGCTGCTCATTACAATTTTAAAAGAGCAAGCTACATTAGAGCATTATTCATTTTACTTGTTTATTTGTGTAGTTATTTTACGCAAATTATTCAGGAAAGTAGCATACAGTTCCCACCTTGTGAGAAACATACTTAGTTATAAAGCTCCTGCACGATGGACTTTTATTTATTCACTGAAGCTACTAACCCTGTAAAGATATTATTCAGGCAATTCAACAATTAATATAAAAACTTATGTACTTGTTCATTAACGGGGGGGGGGGGGGGGGCACTTCATTTAGAATATTTTTCAAACAAGAACATACAATTACTTATAGCCACAGACAAGTAATAACATACTCACATTATAAGTTTATTTTTGGAGGGCTAAAGTCTTCCTGAACTGTCGGGAATATTTCGCAAATGCGTAATTGAACGTTTCCGTCTATGTGAACAGGCTATAGCAGTTCTGAGATGTTTTTTGTTTCACCATTTGGCACTGCCCCATCATCGCTTGATCGTCTGTGTGTGTGCTCTAGATTCTGGGTCCATGAAATTTAATTTATAATTCACTTTAAAGTGATGGAAACCGGCCTTCTCTAAAGTGGAAATTCAGTACAATGTAGATTATATGATAGAGAACATGTTCAGACTAGAAAACATAGTGGCCCCCCGTTAATGAACAAGTACCAAAAACTTTAATGATTCATTAGTGATACCTAAATCAAAATAGACCACAACAAATTCCCATTTTTTGAACAAAACAAATCAAAATTAAAATATATATTAAATATACAGACCCAAAAAGAAACACAATGACTCAGATATGCTTGATAGTAAAATAGAAGGTCCAATATGGCCTACGACTCTTCCAATGTGTTGCTCATGCGATTCTCCTTCTAGTTTAGGCAATCGTTGATGTGTTTGGACTAAAATAAATATGTTATCAACGCCTACTGCTAACACCAAGAATGGGATAACCTGTTGAAAAAGGACAAATATTTAAAAAAAGGAATGAGCTTTATATTAAGCACAAAGGAATAATATAAGTTGAGAAATTGGTACCTCCATAATTATTAATGTAGCAGGGATCTTCATAAAGCCGAAGAAGCCAATAGATGAAATAACAGATGCTAAAACAATAGTAACTCCACCAAGACCAAGCGTGATTTTACTATCCATCTTTATGAAAAATAAAAACAAAACAAAAATTAAATCATAATATCTAATCCATCATTTTTTTATTATTATTTTTTTTTTTTTTAACAAAGTACATCCCATCGACAAAATGCCTACAAAGTTTATCCCATTGAGCCAATGAGTAGCTATCAATGAAGTATATCCCATTGAGCCAATGAGTGCCTATCAATGAAGTATATCCCATTGAGCCAATGAGTACCTATCAATGAAGTATATCCCATTGAGCCAATGAGTACCTATCAATGAAGTATATCCCATTGAGCCAATGAGTAGCTATCAATGAATTATATCCCATTGAGCCAATGAGTAGCTATCAATGAATTATATCCCATTGAGCCAATGAGTACCTATCAATGAAGTATATCCCATTGAGCCAATGAGTAGCTATCAATGAAGTATATCCCATTGAGCTAATGAGTGCCTATTAATAAAGCCTATCTATTTTATTGATAGATACACGGGCGTATATATAAAATAATTTCGGAGGGGGCTGGGAAACTTTCGGGGGGGGGGGGGGGGGGGGGCTGAGACCATTTTTGGTGTAAAGAATACTAACAATTTAGATCTTGGAAGAGTTTTAGCCAACTAAAACGCTATTACACCCAAAATGGAATATTTTTTATGAACTAAATGATCTTATTTAATTTATTTTTAAGGATTTTATGATATGTTTACCGATCAACACAAAATTTCGGGGGGGGTGGGGGGCTTCAGCCCCCCTTATATACGCCCATGGATAGATATCTATCTTATTGATCTATTTTGTGTCCTTATCTACTAAGTACATCCTATCAAAGCCTTTAATGCCTAGAAATAAAGACTGTATGCTATACAGCCTACCTTAATTCTTACATTCTTTTCATCTTTATTTTCTTTACCAGCTATTTGTATGATGTTTACAAGATGAAGGTAAGGGGAATAAAATATATTGTTAACTATGCCCAAAACTATATCTTTTACAACTCTCTTAAGAGCCAGCTTTAAATATCACAATTTCCTCATCCCAAAAAATACAGAACACTCAATAACAAACATTAGATCCTGTGGGGCGGAAGTCTCTTCCATATTACCGATTTTTCCTTTTAGAATGATTACTGAATACAGCCAATGATTTTAAAGGAAATTAGTAAATGAAGAAAATATTTTTA
Source organism: Gonocerus acuteangulatus (assembly GCA_946811695.1). Taxonomy (NCBI): domain Eukaryota; kingdom Metazoa; phylum Arthropoda; class Insecta; order Hemiptera; family Coreidae; genus Gonocerus; species Gonocerus acuteangulatus. Next base: position 159,152,236 of record OX328123.1, read on the forward strand.
ACTTATATCGAACCACATATAAATTTTCAGTAATTTAAGGGTTTAAAAAGTATAGACTCACAAGAAGGTAAACTTACAAGAAGAGTTCCAAAATTCCGAATGTGTCCGAGTGCAATTGCTATGTAGGCAAACATTATTACATAAGAAACCAAAATTGTAAAAACATCAGACTTTGATTCTCTATCTAGCTCGTCTTCAATTGATCTCTCAGAAGTATAGGCAATGTCCATGAAGTCTGGCTTATCCGATTCTGTCCAGTTTTTCATAAACTCTACATATCTGAAAATTTGAAATATATATCAGTGGTAAATTATTAAAAAAAAAAAAAAAAAAAAAAAAAAAAAAAAAAAAAAAAAAAAAAAAAAAAAAAAAAAAAAAAAAAAAAAAAACCTTGAGATACAAAAGCATGATCGGCTTACTTTCTTTCCCAATCTAATGCAGGGACTAGCTTTGTTTTGTCATGGTGATTCTTAACAAGAAATGTTAATATAACTGCAGTAGCTTTCGCGTATGGAGCAGTCTTTGATAATCCTTCTCCAGGTTTCAGGAAGCCTCCTAGAGCAACAGCTGGATCGATTGGCCCTTTATACAAGCCCATGCAAGCAAAGTTGTAAGGGTTCCTGAAAATAAAATATGATTTATTCAGAATAAAGACACTGGATTTATCTACATGTATTCAAGGTACAAGTAAATTTCAACAATTTACTAAAAAAATATTTTCTTCATTAAATAATAATAATAATAATGAATAAACTTTCTTCAAATTCTAATTTAAAAAAAAAATAAATAAATAAATAAAAAAATTAAAAAAAAACCTGCTAGGTATATCTATTCAGAGCCTTATTTCAGGCCATCCCATAAGTAATGTCAGTTTTTAATATTCTTCCAGTTTACTAATATTACTAATCCCTTCTTTTCAATTTATTTTTGTTTACATTTTTTGTTTATTATAGCATTAACTAAACTTCTATTTATCACGCTCAGGTTAGAGAAACTTATTTATTCTGTGTTGAAATGGATCTCCCAAGACACCACTTACGCCATGTTATACATTGGGAATCTGCTAAAGGAGAAAATGCAGCTTCAAATTATAGAAATATATGGTGAAAATGGCTTTTGGATAATTACCTTTTCCTTAGTCTCCAAAACTCATTAAGCAGCAGGAACATGAATTCAGTTGATGAAGTGAAAAACGAGGTGTTAGCTCTTTTAAATTCAAAACCAAAGGATTTTTTGTTCAGAAAAGGCATTCAAATTTCAAAATGGCAAACTGTTAGGCCCGGTGCACACTGAAGAAACTGGTTTCATGAAACCTATTTTATTAAAGCGTGCACACAGAATAAACTGTTTTCTATCGGTTTCGTGATTGATTCATATGGCAATGCACTTGTGTGGTGGGGGTGGCTGAAAAATAAAAATAAAAAATGCCAGTTCTGGGTTCATCCGATGTTTAGGGATCGGCAACATTCTGATGTATTGTTAAAGTTCGTGAACTAAAACAGAGATCCTGATGAATTTATTAAGGCTTTTTTAGGATGTCGAAGCCAGTTTTTGATCGCTTATTAGAACTAGTAGATCCACTGATGAAACGTGAAACTGAAGCAATAGGAAACTGATTTAACAAATTTCATGAAACCAAGTTTCATGAAACCGATTTAACGAGTTTCATGAAACCAGATTTCATGAAACTAGCTCTGTGTGCACCAACCTATGATTTTCTATCTATCTGTTTCATGAAACCAGTTTCTTCGGTGTGCACCGGGCATTATAGAACAAGATTTTAGATTGGACATGTTTCATTGATTTTATCCTATACCTTATAGCACACCATTAAAAACTGGCATTACTTATGGGATGACCTGATATTACAATAGCATTGCCTGGCTTCAGATAAATATGCCATCTACATGAAACTTTGGCTACTTCCGTTGAATGAACTTGTCCAGCTGTGATATCAAGCCCCTGGCAGTGTTTCTACGTTAAGAAACCTATAAAACGAGTACCTGGTACCTGCAAGCATGTGAACTCGAAAACGTAAGCGTTACCATTTTTTTCGCACGAAATTTGTTCCAAAAAGCATCTTCCGGTGGACAGATTCTGCTGGTTAAGGAACTTGACCTTTCAAATTAGACTAAAGATTTTTGTACCAAATTTCATCAAAATCTGACCATTTGTATATATATATATATATATATATATATATATTAATTTGAACTACCGTTATATTATTGATATATGGTATCTGAAATATGAAATTTTCGTGTTGGCACTTCCGGATTGCGTCATGAGGTCAACCCCATAAGTGGGTTGAATAAATTCTTATTCATTGCCGGGAGAGTACATTTTTCATCAAAGGAAAAATTAAAATAAAGACACTGACAGTGCACAAAATTCAGTGTTTTTTGGACTGGTTTAGTAAATAAATATATTAGAATATGTCTCTATTGTGATTACTCACTGAAAACATTGCTTAAGGTGATCGAGGTAGTTAACAACATATCCAAGCTCATCAGTACTAGATTCTCTGAAGGTGTCAATGCTATCTTGGAAATATCCCCAGATACTCTGAAGAACACAGTCCTTAACTCCTACGGGACCTAAGAATGGAGAAGTCAATGGCGCGAAGCAGATCTGTTCTAGTCCGTATCCTTCATCACTGACCAACTGAAATGCATTACAGAAACAATTAATTCTGAGGAAAAGGAACTGATTATGTCCAAATAAACGAATACATGACACATAATAGGGCAGTTTTTTTGTTTTTTTTTTAATTGGCGTATCGACATCTGGGCTATTGCGCCAACATCCAAGGGGGAAATTTTCTCAACGAGCTGCGAGATGAGAAAATTCCTGCCAACGGTGGAAATCAAACCCACCATCTCCCAAATGAGAAACTAAGGCGTTAGCCACTAGACCACGGGGAGACCCAAATATTATTATTAATTTGATGCAACGCTACGTTGGCGATTGCATTTTCTTCAGCTGTTTGGTTGAGGGTGATGTAAAATTGATCATTAGCTCATCTTTGTAATTAACTGAATGTTATAAATGCTCATTAAAGTATTATAATCTTTTTAATTAAAAATTTGGCTTGGTATCAATTGTAATGTAAGATTTAATTGTATATGTTTATGCTCTTTAAATGTTTCAGTATTGTGCTGTCATCTCCAAGGAGTCAAGTGGGACTTCTAGGTAACGTCTTAAAAGACACTAAGTATGTACATGTTCGATTGTGAGGTCTGTGTTGTATGATTCACATGTAGGTTTGTTCTTATTGGTCATTAGGTACTCGTGGGTCACGTAGTCTTGCTACTAATACTTCTTCACGCCGTGATAATCTGTACGACAATGGCCAATCTTTAATTAGACTTCACTGTCCTTAATTTGTTCCCAGTAATATTAGTCCAGTCTAGTTGCCAATTATTTAAGACAGTTAGGGAAGTGTATCGTGCTAGGTCTTTGTAGAACAACTCGAGTGGTTGCTAACTTTGATCTTGCGTCAAGTTTAGCATAGTGCTACTATGTACATGTTTACCACAAGTTCGTAAGTTATGAATTTCTTCTTTTAATTCCTTGCATGTAGGATGTGTGGAGTATATGTTTTGTTCGAGCTCACTGCAAATGATTATGTGTGTTCGGTGTGATGATGGGACATTCTTTAATGTGAGGAGAATGGCAAGCAGTTCCGCTCCAAGTATGCTGAAGTTAGGAGGGAGTTTTTGGCTGTATATTTTACCTTGCATGATTGTGCCTGCTCCTATCTCGTTTGTTGTTTTGGAACCAGGAGTGCAGACAAATCGGCTGTTTTGTGTTCAGAAGTGAGTTTTGTGAAGTTCCACAAAAACACTGTTCCATACCAAAACAGAAGACAAACATAAGAACATACTACCCCCAATAAAGATGGAATGCTTATGCTTCCGGGGAAAATGTTCAATAGAGAACTCATTTCTGAACACAACAATGGCCTATTTTTCTATACTCATGGTTCAATAACAACAAACAGTGCAGGAACAGGTGCAATCATGCAAGGTAAAGTACACAGCCGAAAACTCCCTCCCAACTTCTGCATACTGGGGTTACTCTAAGATCAAATTAATAATTTATTAGTAATTTGCAAGGAAACTCAGTAGACATGATGCTCAACCAATGAGGAACTAAAAAAAACAACAACAAAAAACGAACGAAAAGGTTCTTTTAAGCAAATAATTCAGGAATGCAGTGTACACTACCATCTTTCTGAGGTGTCAGCTTAGTTATACAGTTCTTGCATGACGGACTCTTTAGGAAATGCCTTCCTTTTCAGAACAATTGTTAAATGAAAGATCAAAGAAAAATACATAAGATACATTTTATCTAAAATATTTGCGGAGACCTGGTGGCCGAGAGCGTTAAGGCGTGAGCAATTAACACTCCGTGCTAAAGGGCCTCCATGCTAAAGGGGGTAGTGGGGTTCGATTCCCACTACTTTCTTTAGAAAAAAGAAAAGGCATCAGCCCTATCCTGGATAGAAAAGGGTGGTAACCTATAGATAACCCGTCCTAAAATTTGTATTTAATAATAAATGGACGTTAAAGTTTAATAATAATAAAATATTTGCGAGTTACATAAAAAATTGAAATGGTTTCTTCTATTGAAAAGATAGATGAGATATTATAATGGTTTATATTATTTAATTGCAAAGATATTACGGGGAGTTTGTGGGGTTGTCAATAAATGTTTAAGGTTTTGAAACAGCATAATAAGAAGTAGGTATTATCTAAAAAACCCAATTCGTTGGTGTCCAAGAGACCAAACGTATCAATTGAAGTTAATGAAGAACATACTCATGGGAATACACTTATTTCCAGCATTTATTTTAATAAGAAAACTTCCAATATTAGGCATTCATCAGAAGAAAAAAACTGAGGAGGAATTATACAAAAAGTTACACACGAGAACTGACTATTACTTACTCCTTGAATCTTCCGCTGCAATTTCAAAACTTCAAGCAAAAATGTATCGTTGAATACAGGACCAAATGTGATTGTGCCCCTTGATGTGTTATGATGGATCTGTAATTAAACCAAATATTAGAAAAATTATTCATATGCCAAATATAAAAGAAGAGATCTAAATGTAAAAATAAATTACATACAATTTTTCTTGCGTAGTATTTATTTAATAAAAATTAAAATGAACACATTTGTCAATTCATAAACAGCCGGTCCCACAGGAGGTGCGTCTTCTTCATCATTTGGAGCTTGGAATAAGTGTACTTAATATTTCGTAAAAACACGAAACACATACTCTCATGAAATCTTGAAGAAAAATGAAATTTAGGCACCATTATGTACTGAAAACTAACAGTAGCAGAAATTACTCATTCAGCCTCTTCAACTTCTGCTCAGAAAGCTCTTTTACATACAACCAAAAATTCTTAGGTATTATAATTATTTTGTTTTACTAGCAAATTCATTTTTACTGCTAAAATCAATTAAAAAAACAACATAAATAAAACACTAATAACATAAATATAACACATAACATAAATATAACACATAACATAAATATAACACATAACATAAATATAACACAGTCTATTTTTGAGCCAGCCTATATAATACATATATATATATATATATATATATATATATATATATATATATATATATATATATATTTTAATTTGTATATATACAAATTTGAACCAGTTACTTTTATAATCTATGGGTTCTGAAACATGAAATTTTCTAGTTGGTACTTCTGTATTGCATCATAAGATCAACCTCATAAGCAGGTTTCCCCCCTACGGAAGGATGGAGGAAACACGCCAAAATGGCTTTCCATGTTTTGTATCCTTACATTCTCTTCAGGAGCCTAAAAATAAGCAAAGCTACGAGAATGTAGGCAAACCTCCTAGAAAGGCCATGTCATAAACGTAGATCATCTATATAATATCGATCAGCTGTTTGCAATCGCTCCCTAAATGCACATAGAATCAGTGAATTAAAAGAATTTTTACATTTTTTGTAGATAAAAATAAATAATAATAAAATGGTGTTTAATTCAGTGACTACTCTTCTTCTGGAAAATAGAAGTTTATGTTTAGACTCTGTTGATATTCGACCCTTAAGGGAGGGGAGCTGCATGAGCTTAGTGGCCGGTTGACCTAATGGTACAGCTGTACGGAATTTGATATCAGCATCTCCTTCACCCATCTCTTCTCGTTTCTTCTTACATGCTCATTATTTATTTATTTCAAAAGTCTTCTCTCAAAACTTTTATATTTAAAAACAATTTTTTTTTTTAAAACAATGTCAAGTCAAATAACTCGGGGTTGGTGTAATGTCTATGTAACTTGATCTCTATTTATAAGTCGACAGAACATAAAATAAAAAACAGAAAACAGAAATAAGGCCCTTCACAGGGACTCCGATTATGCAAAGTGATAGGGTATCAGGTTCTATATAGATGATCCTCTGTTATGACATGGCCCTTGTACCAGACAGTTTGCCTACATTACTGAAGTTGTACTTATCTTTAGGCGTATGACAAGGATAAAGATAGAAAACATTTAGAAATTTCAATAAATTGACAAATTTTTTAATTTTAATTTGTATTTATTGATCTTCTGCCTATACAACAAAAATTGTTGAAATGTCGAGTTACAATTTATATTGATATAAAGTATATACTTACTTCATTAAGACCATCAGCATGAATAATTATTTGTTCAGTACGATAGAAAGGCTCAAAGTGTTCATCAAAATATTTCCTTTCCATCCTTGATCTGCTACTTGGAGCTGCCCAAAGTTCTACAGGATCCGTAGTTATATAGAGGTATTTTATTCCGTGGCCAAGCCCGGTAACAACACACGCCCCAAGGAACAGAGTTAACCAAGGGTTTGACGCACACCCTGAAAATAATTAAGAGCAAATTTTAGCAAAAACTTAAAACAAAATCAGAAAACACATATTAGTGCTTGGAAGAGAAATGTCATATTATATAATAATATGATTTTGCACTCATATATAATGCTAGAACCTTCATATAATATAGAAAACACGCAAATTTGGTCAAGAGAAGTTCTTTATACCCTTTGTGTAAATTAAATTGCCAAGCTATGTGTCATGAAACAAATTAAGTCCAGTAGGGTAATTGTTAATACATTCAAGCTCAAACGGGAGGAGATTTAGGTTCAAGTTTTCTAGTTTTCTAAAAACAAAGATTTGAAAAATACCAATAGACTAATTTCTCTTAATTTATTACTATTTTGCAATTAACAAACATTTCTCCAGGTATTCCATAATACTGACTTTATGTGTACATGGATGTCTAATACAGGAATTCGTTTATAAATGATACCGTCATTAATTCATTCTTTTGCAGCTCTGTCTACTTCTTCACATATTGGCTATAATATAAATATATGTGCCCTGGATTCAAACTTAAATTTTACATGAAATTGTTTATCATCATCTTGCTTTCCAAAAAACTATTGGCATCCATACCTTGGGACTACTGCCTAAACGTGACATTATTGTGATGTAACAGAAAATACCAACATGTTCCCTATATACAAGCCACTAGGGTACAATGCATAGGAAATTCTCTACAACAGGAAAAAACAATATTTTACTTAATGGCTAGTTACCAATGGGCCGAAATAAAAATTAAATGTTTCCAAAAAATTATGACAAAAAATTACTTCATAATTTATATTTTTGAAAATTGATGAATAACTGTTATGAAATAATTCTTATATAAAAATTTCCTCAATAAAAATGTATGGGAAAATTTATATAATAATTGTTTCTCAAAAAAAAAAAATCTAGTTTAATTTTAACATTTTATTATTATTGTATTTTAAGGAATAAAGTTCATTAATTACTAAATTTTAATTAATCACTTATCAGGAAAGATACCATAAATGTCTATTATCCTAAGAAGAAATAAAGAAATACTTGATTTTGAACCTTTTGTTTATTTGAAGTTATTTATTTATGTCAGTGAATCAAAGTTCGAGGACAAATAAATGCCCTTTTGAGAAATAAATGAATTTAATATCAAACGGTGTCCTCTGAATGAAATCTTGGAGTATTGGGAACATGGCCAATACACCAAACCCTGTAGTCGGAGAGCTAGTAACGCACTTTTCATGAAGTGTTTTTATGCACCTTGAAATTTTGCTATAATGTACCTCTTGGGTAGATAAGAAGGTAAATATGTGTTGGCTAAACTTACCGTGGAACAACAGGTACTGTGCATAAGGGAAAGGTGGAAAAAATATTGCCCAAAAATAGTGTTTTTATTCAGAAGCCAACTATCATTAATGTAAAAAAATTGCAAATTAGGGAAATTTTACAATGATTAATAAATAACTCAGACATTTTTAAGGGAGTTAAAATGTAAATTAGTTTTTATTTTTAATATTAAATAAAGTGCTTTATTCACCCTGCAATTTAAACAGTATTTTCAATACACATAATAGAAAATAATTACAAAAGAGCAGACACTTTTGTGGGGTTTAATTATCTGGAAACATGTTTCCTATGATAGACTGCAATACACTATGTGTAACCGTAAGAGTGAATGAGAGCACCAAGCAGTTGTGGTTGTTCTCTGCACTCTCATTGGTTCTTGCTCACATGATCTTGTACAGCTGTTCCTGTTTAAATGGCAGTGTGAATTAAACTCTCATTTAATATTAGAATAAAAACAATTTATTTTTTTTTTAAATGTTATCCCTCTTAAAAGTGTCTGCCTTATTTATTATTCATTGTAAAATTGTCTTAATTTTACATTAAAGATAGTTGGGTTCTGAGTAAAACTCTATTTTGTGGCAATATTTTTTTGCACCTTTCCCCTAAGCCCGGGGCCTTGTACCCGGTGTTCCACGGTAAGTCTAGCCAACACGTATATACCTTCTTATCTACCCAAGAGGTACATTACAGCAAAATTTCAAGGTGCATAAAACACTTCATGAAACGTGCGGTTACCAGCTCTTGGACTACTATCTTTATAGACTGGCCCTTATAATTGAAGGATGCCCAGCAAGGCAGGTTAGTGTCGAGAGGGATTCTCCTACACTTAAATATATATTAAACAACTACAGGAATAGCTTGAGGCCAGAAACTTTACAGGAGTTATTGGTAATTAAACTAAGTTAAATTGTATGAGTGTATATTGTAAATACTAGAATATTTTATTTTATTTTTTGTTCATTACTTTCTATTCATTATGGCACTAATACTGTTTTTTTTTTGCTTTTTTTTTTTTTTTTTTTTTTTTTTTTTTTTTTTTTTTTTTTTTTTTTTTTATTTAAAATAATGCTTAAAAGTTAAAACAATAAATAATTTGTATTGAAACTTTTTCTAAAAAAAATTTGGAATAACCTTATTCAAATAATTTTTATTTTTAAGTTTTTGGAATAAAAATGATTAGAAAACTGTTTTACTGGCGTTAATGACCTCAACGGTTGCCTTAAATCCAAATAAAAAAAGAAAAAAAAAATGTTTTAAAAAAATAACAAAATATATCAATTAAGATGATATTTTTTATTTCCAAATAATAAAAATTATAGGTAAAGTGAAACTCATTTAATTACATTAGAATTGGTCGAGTATTACTCACAAAAGCCGAGCCTATAGAAGAAGCGCTGCATCCCTTCATCCAGATAGACTCCTAGCTTTTCAATAAGAGATGATGAATGTATTACTGATACCGAAGGTGCAGTCGAACTCCTTCCGTCAGTACTACTGATTACACCTGTTATCAAAACAACATACTATGGAAATAATATTCACTTTTGTATTAATTAGAAAAAGCTTAAGGCACAAATAAAAGAATGATAGCAATGGCAAAAAGTTATATTCTATAAACTAATAATAAATGAAGTGTGACCAAGAGGAATGGAAAAGTATTATTAATGTGGAAGAAAGGTTTTGTACTTTTTCTTCTGAATAAGAACAAAAGAATGTAGATTTAGTCAGGGTTCTGTCTTGTTATCTTGATAAAATTACATTATTATAGCATTCTTGGTGGACTCACAGGCTGCAATACGGGCCTTATCATCAAACTACCGATTGCCATCGCACTATGGAATGCAGACAAAGGCACTCAAATGTAATAGCCAAAGGTACTGTCATGCTTCAATGGATTCCTTGCCATGTGGAAGTGCCTGGGAATGAAAAAGGCGATGAGTTGGCTAAGAAAGACACAAACGAAGAACAACCATCAGCCCTGGTGATACTCTCTTCGGCCTACTCCCAAATAAATGCTGTTATGAACATGCTGCTGAAGAACACTGCAAAGCTGCAATGGGTAAAATTTGGAAGAAGCTATTTACAAACGGAAGATCCATCGAGAGAATTAGCTGTCTGCGTCTCTAAAAATAGTAATCATTTTTATTCATAAGCTTGTTCGTGTTATTACAAATGATAAATAAACGTGTAGTTTATAAAATTATTCAGTTGTTCTACAAATTACGTTACTTAAAGGGAGCATGAAAATATCATCTTTGGTTTGGGGAAGCTCGGCGAAATAAAGGTTGGGAAACCCTGGCTTACAGGCTCACCGGAATCGGCACGCCGGACACAGACATCTGTCCACTGTGCAATGGCGCCAGAATAGACGATGCACATCTTACATTCTGCAGTGCTCAAGCTCCTCAGAATTCGACGACACAAATTTGATTCTTTACTCCCTGCATTGATCTGCGAGGTGCTTGATGTCAGAATTGCCTCGTGTGGGCGTAGGATAAAGTAATGAAAGTAAGTACAATGTGCTTTATTTTTTCTGATGTTTCGGCTTGAAATTCAACCCTTCATCAGGGCTGTAAAACAAGGAGGACAGAGCTAATACTAATTTATATACAGAAGAAATGAAAGGGAAAACATTATACATAGACTAGGATGAATGATACATTTGTAAAAGGTCTATTATAGCTTAAATTAAAGGTAGATTAAAAACTAAAACAGATTTAAAACTTGAATAATCTTCTGTATATTAAGTAGTGTAACACTGTCCTCCATGTTTTACGGCCCTGATGAAGGCTTGAATTTCAAGCCGAAACATCGGCAAAAATAAAGGACATTTTCTTATAAAAAATGTATGTTCTATTAAGATAACAAGACCGAACCCTGATTAAATCTATCTTTTGAATAGAAGAAAATTAGAAAGAAGAAAAAGAAAAGAAGAGAAAATAGAAGAGGTATTTTTCGATAGGAAGAAATTGACTGTGATGGTCTCCTTAAAATCACAATACATTTAAATTAACAACTAATCAAATTAAAGTTAATCATAAGGAATGATTTAATGAGAGTTTTTTGCGACTTATGCTGTGATAGAAGTATAAAATAGACTGTTCTAAGCGAAGGCCAGGCTTTTCTTTATCATTCTTGCTTGGTATATATTATCAGACATCCTCCTTGACATTTTTCAAGTAATAAATAAATATTTTTTTTTGGAAAGCTAAGTGACGAGCTCTAATGCATGTTTTTTAAATTCATATTTTATTTATTTACCTCTCACTGGCCACGCATATTGCCAAATTTTAGAGTAAATAGTAGTAACAACACATATGTAAATAGAAAATAAGTAAAGATTATGTACAGGGATGATTAAATTTTGGTAAGAGAGACTTCCTTAAAATATGTAATAAAGGAAAACGTGGGAGCATCTTTCAGCAAGTAATGTGTTCAGCAAGTCTTGTGGGATGAATAAATTGCCTCGTCTTTTACAGTCTGCCAGGACAACTTTTATTGTCAGAATATCAATAGCTAATGAGTAAATACGTCTTTACTGTATTGTATTAAATATGAGTGGGTTAACCCAATCGAGACTGATAGCAACTTTCATGCCATTTCTTTGTTTCTCAACTGAAAAATACCACTGTGACAGCTTTTTGCGATATCTAGTGGTAAGTTTTGTAAGCTCCAGTCACTCTTGTAGCCACTAGAGTTCATAAAAGAAGTCCATCACGCAGGAGCTGCATAACTAAGCTCTTTCCTCAGAATTAGGGTAGTGTAGACTCCATTACTAAATAATTTGCTTAAAAGGGCCTATATAAATAAAATAAAAACATGAATAGTTTTCTTTTTCAATTATTAAGTTTGTAATTAATTTGCTTCCAGAGCTATGTTTATAAATGGTACTACACTACTTAATAAATACAAAAAACTTCATATTTTACGACTTTTGAACTGATGCAGGGACAGGATACAGTCCCTCTAGTGGTAGATAGCGCTCCTCGCGATGGCATTGTGAGCCTACGTCTGGCGGGATAATTCTATTAAAACATAGTATGAAGTAAACCTCCCTTTCTGATTGACTGATTTAGTTCATTTTTACAACACTTCTTTCTTATGAGATACCCACGACGTATACCGTATGAGTATACAGTAGAACTTGGATAATTCAAACCCCTAGGGACCGATAAAAAAGTTCGAATTATCCAAAATTCGAATTAAAATTGTTTTTGAAAATAAAGAGCTAAAAAATCGAATTTCATATTTTCACATTCTTTAATTTAAAAAGAAAATACATTTTATTGAAAGAAAAACAAACATTTCATGAATTGATGATTACGTACGTAAGTAATAAATAATTTATCAAAAAAGTAAACATAAAAGTTTATTGTTTTGAAAAAAATTAGAAAATTCCATTGATGATTTAGATCAAAAACAAAAAATAAACACCAAAAATATTGCTGATATAAAAAATGAAGGTTTTAAACACGAAGAAAACATTTCCAAAATAGTACAGATATGCAATGAAAAATGTGATGACATTCTTAATAAAAATAATGAGAAAATTTAATTGAATGTAATGATAATTTAAATAGTAATGATAATTTAATTAAATTAATAAAAGATAATTTGAATTATGATTGTAGTATTAATGATCAAAAATTTGAAGAAAATAAAATATTTGTTGAAACTAAAGATGAAAGTGAGTATGTTTGTTTAGTGAATGAAGATGGTAAAAGTAAAGAAATATTATTGAGTAATTTGAATAATAAAAATGAGAAAATAAGTCAAATAATTAAAAATAAAATAACTAATGATAATTTTAAAAAATAAAATAAGTACAGACGTTATGGAAAAGATTTTTTTGAAACAAAATAACATTAAAAAATTAGTTGATGATCATATAATTAATCTAAAATTAATGAATTATAATAATAATGGTAATAATCAAAATAATAAAATGAATAAAAATGTTAACAAGAATAATCATCTGAAAAATTTGGATATCAATTTTGGAAATAAAGTAAAATTTCTTTTTAAGAATCAATGTCAAAATGGGATAGAAAAAATTGCAAAATTAAATCGGCCCCCACGTAAGAGAATAAAACAAATCCTTAGGAATAGTTCGGACAGATGCAAAAAAGATTTTAATGATAAATAGTGGATCCAGGACAATTTTTTAAATGTAGTACTAGTTTAGAATTTATATCTGTTACAAAAATTAATTTAGTATAAGATTTAATTGATAATAATAATATTTAAAAATTTATCATAAATTTACAAATCGTATTAGTTTAGGATAAGATAGTTTGATAATGATAATGTTTAAAAATGAACAATGAAAAATGATAATTTAAATTGAGAAATGATCATGAATAAAAATTATGTGACAAAATGAGTTATAGATAATTAAAAAAAAAAAAAAATAACAGGCTGACCAATAGTTCTAATCTCGATAACCCCAGGATGCCCAAATTATTGGGGTTGCTAAGCCTCCCTATCACTCATCAGATAAATGTCTTGACATGATCTCTTGGTTTCATGAAAGGGTTTGTTACATCGGGGATACAGAAGTTGTATTGAAGATCAATTTTGTAAGAAAATGACAATGAAAAAGTTTTAAAGAAAGAAATAATGAAATCGTATTAGGAGAAATGGAAAGAGAAGAGCGGTGAAGGCTGAGCTATTTTAATGCCGTCCTATGGAATCAGGAGATTGAAACAAGCTCCATTCCAAGGTCTTGTGGGTTGCTGTCTCGTAAGGGTTAACAGTGTGTGTCAAATTCAAAGAGTGCTTAAGACATCCTGGTCTCTCCTTGCTTTAATGTAATCTCAAGCTTCCATCGGCTTTTTAATTTCTTTGGATTTCTTGAATGTAAAAATTAATTATTTATTGTTAAAAATTCATTAATTTTTAAGGTTTCTTCTTCAGAATGTGTTGTCTATGTGCTACGTTGTTATTCACTAGGGGCCATTGTACTACAGAGTTTTTTTAATCGGTGAACTTGAGAGAATATTGTAGAATTATTGGATGATTATTGTAAACTTTTTCAACAAAGAGAAAAGAACTTAACGAATCTGTGAAAATTATAATTTTATCTTGTAGTAAGGTTTGTCAGGAATAAATTTATAAAAGATAGTTGAGCGAAATGCTGGATGAATTAGTGAATTTGATATTCTACTATCTTCCATCACCCGTCCTATGAGTAAAAGTGAAGAGTGTTGCAAGGCTGTCTAAGGTGATTGAACTTAACATGAACTTGAAAAATATTGAAGAAAGATTGAGAGTTTTAATTAAAATACTAATTCCAGAGAGTTTTAATTAAAATACTAATTCTAATCCATATTACAGTTAATAGCCTTCAGGTATAATAAATAATTCTTTCTTGTACTCTTTCATTTATTCATTAATTTTGTTTAAACACTGATTGGTTTTGCCAATGCACAAATAGAGGGGTTTTTAAAAATTGTTATTGGAAATGTCAAATTTCCTGTGACGCCCAATAGTTGTTTTTTTTTTATTTATTTATTAATTATAGGTGCTCTGACTGCCAGGGTCATTAGCACCTGCCCAATAGTCCAGGCACTTTGCGTCTTTTTAGGTACTTTTCAAAACTGGTTACTGACTTCAAACTGGTTGAAAATTCATGAAGATATTCAATTGTTCTATAAGCGAAAACATTTTTAATAAATTTTAAATAATCCTGAAGCCGTCCTAATCGACCTATTTTCAATCTGTAAAATAATTAATCTTTAACTGACCCTTTGCTCATATTTAGTGAATTATCGAAAAAGGTGGCACCCTCGTCTTGGGGCCTCTTCAGGGGGATATGCTTGAAACACAACAACTTCAGCCTTCACTCGAGGAGGAGAGTTTTACTATACAATCGTTTTCCTCTTGGCATTCGAATGGCTTAAAGACATTTTAAGCAGCCCCCAAAAAAGACAAAAGAAATGTCTATTTTTTACCCTTTTTTCTATTTTTTTGTACTTAATGCCGTTTTACAAAGCAGCGAATAAATTTTGAAGTTTTTAAATAATGGTAAAATTATAGAAAATTTCATTACAAATCTTTTGACACGTTCTCAATAACTCTAGCGTAAACACTTTTGAAATTTTCTATATTTAAAAAAAAATATGTTCCAGGAATTTTTCAATTTATGCATTCCCCAATTATTGTTATTATGAGTTGTTCCGAAGATATTCCCACAAAAATTGGCTTGCCCATGTCAACCTCTAACTCAAAACAGATGCGCCCTAGATTACAATGTCTGAAAGATTGGGCTCCAATACAAATTCACTTGAGTAAGCAAATTAGACATCTAATCATAAAAAATATTCATTAAACCTCCATATAAAATGATGCAATGGATTTGAGATCTATTGATTGGTGAATTATTTAACAAGTTGCCTCAATTAGGAAACTTTCAAACAATATTATTAATTTTAAATTCTTGTTAGCATTAACTACAGTTCTGAAATTGAATATTCAATAAAGAAGCCTAAAACAGTAAGGGTTTTACTGTTTTGTAAGCCAGCAGTGTGAAACTAAATTGTAGTCAGCAATTTGCTGTAATCTTGTTAGATGTAAAAAAATAATTAGTCTAATCTTCTAATTACACTTACCTTCCTCCAAAGCAGATTCCGGATGCTGTTATAAACATTTATAGCGATTTCCAATTCAACCAATTTGATTACTAATTTTATCAAAACATGACTATATGTTTCAAATCTATATGCCACTAGTTTTGCTCTGCCATTGCCGACGCCTTAACCACATAGAATACCAATCGTCATATGACAGCATGACAAGTTAAGACATCTAATAGATCCAAGACTTCGAATAGATCACATAGAGTTAAATTTATCCAAAAGCCGATGATGTTTATTCCATACAAGGCTCAGAAGTAAATACCTCAACTTGTATTTAAATGCATGAAATTCATTATTACAAAAGCACACCATCAGAGCTGTAATAAGGAAATATTTCAACTTATCAGGTCGTCCCGTAAGTAATGTCGAGGGACTGTAGAATGAGTCAATGCAAGTTTTTCTGCTAGCTCTTCGACTGCTACAACGGGATTTTCTTCTACAGTAGCCTGCAGGAGTTCTTTGTCAAGCTCTGTCGGTTGATCTGTTCAAGCTTGTGGTTCCCCGCAGGAAATCGTTCAAACTACCGCTGCACTTGTCGATCACTAATGATATTATTACCATATATTTCTGCATGTTTTAAATAAGTTAAAGCAGCATTTTCTCCTTTATTGAATTCCTAAAGCATAACATGGCCTAAGTGGTGTCTTGAGAGATCCGTTTCAAATGAAATTTCAGCAGAGAATAAATAGGTTTACCCAACCATAACATGAAAAATAGAAGTGTATTTAATGCTATAATACACAAAAAATGTAAAGAAAAATAAATTGAAAAGGATGGAACATAAACAGACAGAATATTAAAAACCGACATTACTTATGGGTTGACCTGATATTTATAAATCCTTCTAAGAGTAACTACTCTGGAATCCTTGTAATAACATTGCCTGCCTTTACATTAATATAACGCTATCCCGTGTATATTAAGCTTGGCCGTATGATGCACAGCAGCTTGTTTGGTTAAGGCACCTGGCAAGTTCATTTTTCTAAAGTAAAAATTAGAATATTAGTCAATTACAGAGTATCTCATGTAATAAACAATGGTTTAATAAATGTATACGTTCTTTAATGACAAATCACACAAACACATACATGAGATATTGACACTTTAAGTCAGAAGCTCTGTTCTGAAAATAGTCAATGCTTTAGCACAAAGAAATAAGAGATCATGCAAAAAGCAAAGTTATTGAGCATAAAAATTAAAGGTATTCGTTTTTCTAGAGAACAATTATAAAAGACAATCACTAAGTTTGCAGGAATCTACATACAGGCTATAACTATAGGCATCTTACATACAGCACATCTATAGGCTTATAAATAATCTAATGCTACTACTAATAATAATAAATCAAATTAAAAATGGCAAAACATGTTTATCTACGACAGAAACAAATACAGTTTGCACAATGACAGATGTGAATGGGATATTGAGTTGAAGAGAATTATCTAATGAGTATAAGATATACTAAAGCCTGTTCAGATAAACCCAGGAGTTTTATTGCGCATGTGCGAACGTCAGCGGGAATTTCTCCCCACGAGTCCCCCATTTCCATTACTATTTCAATGAATAACACACTACGTGAAACTCAATAAAAACTGATAATGCCTCGTTTAGGACTAGACAAGGCTTTGAGAGGTCAGGCAAGGGCGATAGTGTTTAATATTTATCAATACTTTGCCACAGCTAAGGCATAAAGCTGTTAGCAACTACCTAATACATGATCAGTTTTTATTGAGTTTCAGGTAGTGTGTTCTTCATTGAAATAATAATGCAAATGGCGGATCCGTACGGAGTAATTCCCACAGAATTTTGCCCATATGGGATTTGAACTATTCCATCTAACTGAACAGGCTATAAGAAAGCGATAGTTGCAGAAAGAAAGCGACAGAAAATTTACAGATTTGTCAAATAGCGAATGTTCAAAGTTTAGAAGGATCTCTTCAAGTCACAATTTTATACAATTAAATCAATAATTATTCTCAACTATAAGAAATTAATACAGAAGAATATAAGAAATTAATAATTATTCTCAACTATAAGAAATTAATACAGAGCACCAGAAGTTTAAAATAAAATGCCATATTAACCAGTAATTCAGTCGAGCTAAGGGTTTTATACTTTTCTTTTACTTAAGTCTACATTTTTCTACAAAAATTCACTTCTGGAATTAAGATTAAGAATTACTACTTGCAAGAACAAAGATAAGGGTTTCAGTTTCTGTCTTTCTTTAGAACGTCACTAACTTTTGGCATAGGAGGAGTTTATTGTGGCCATCAAGTTGGCAGTTAAAACAGCTAAGCCACATAGATGCTCTGGGAATACAGACTATTCTGAGCTCTCTGCAAGCAGGCATATTGGAGTCAGAGCTACTGGCCCTCTAATTACTCGAGAACACTATGCAGCCTTGTTGGGGAGCTTAGGGCAGAGGCTCGCTAGATGGATCTAATGTTCTCAGATGAGTCGAGGTTTGCATTCTACGCCTCGGATTGGTGCATTATAGACTATGGGGAAAAAGGACGGCATTGAATCTCTTCGCGGCTATTGGTGACTAGAGATTTACAAATGCGTTGTATAGGATTTTTTTATATCTAGAACTCCATAGATTCTACAATAAATATAATTACATATAAGATAAATAAATTAGTGTTTTAAAGAGGTAAGATAGAAAAATACAAAAGCATTCATGAGAAGCATATAGGAAAGAGCAAAGTACGAGCAAGACAAAGCAAAGCAGAGATGTGACAACTACATATTTTTAATAAATCTAATGAAATATTTCGAAACCTACTAGAACGTTTAGACTGGAGCGGGCTGGATTCATCATCAGCTCCCATAGCAATGCGAGAATTTATTCCAGCTAGTCTTCTACCAACATTCGCATCCCCTTCTTTTCTTCTCAAGAGCACGTTTGCTATATAGGCATAAACATGAGTCGAATCCTAAGCATTTTAATAAACTACTACCAACAGAACTAAATACAAAAACATATATTTCCCATTATTCTTTTCAATTTTTTGTAATTTTTTTTTTTTTTTTTTTTTTTTTTTTTTTTTTTTTTTTTTTTTTTTTTTTTTTTTTTACGGCGCATCTACATCTAGGTCATTAGCGCCGAATTTTTTGTAATTATTCTCGAAATTAAATTGGATCAAACAAGAATAAAAATACTAGAAAAAATAAATGTGAAATAGGAAAATACAGTATATTACAGCTGTTAATTTAAGTAAATGAAATATAATACATTGTGAAGTAGTTGAGAGCAGTAATAAAATGAGAAAAAAATTAAATAGGTTTGTTAATGAATGAGAGAATTTTGCATGCTATAAATACATGGAAACTGA
The DNA here is from genome assembly GCA_946811695.1 of Gonocerus acuteangulatus. Taxonomy (NCBI): domain Eukaryota; kingdom Metazoa; phylum Arthropoda; class Insecta; order Hemiptera; family Coreidae; genus Gonocerus; species Gonocerus acuteangulatus. Next base: position 159,171,452 of record OX328123.1, read on the forward strand.
TTCCAGAATGATGGTAAAAGAACGCAACAGTAATTTTTCATTCACAAATTCATTACAGCGCATGATTAAATTAAAATTAAATTTTTACATTTAGTTTTGTTAAGTAAAAGCTTTCATATCATTTTTTTAAACCATTTTAATCCTTCACCTTCTTAAACAAGGCTACTTTCCCTTTTCTAATGAAATATACTCAGAGAACCATGATTAGATATTTATTTAATATGTTAAAAATCTTCTAGTGAAGAAACAATGATTTCTATAAAATGGTTGTCTTTGTTCGTTCAATAGTGATTTAGTAGGCTAAGGACTTTCCGAGCCAGGTCTCAGTGTCATCTGGTGAGCAGTAATTGGCTCAGAGATATGAAAAGGGTCAAATATCTATAAGATCATTACTCGGTATTTCCTGTTACTCACTCCCTTAGAACTCTGAAGCCAGTGCGTGGGAACCGAAGTACAAATCTATCAAATAAACATTGAGCAAAGAAAGACAAACATTTTGAACAAAAATAAAAAAAATAACACCCAAGCCCAATCAAAAAAACTCCATTCTTTTGAATAATCAGATCTGCAAGTTTAACTTCAAATCAGGTTTAACACACTCATGCTGGTCTCCCCGTGGTCTAGTGGCTAACGCCTTAGTTTCTTAAGCGGGAGATAAGTTATCCTAGTTAACTTAAGTTAGGGCCTTAGTTTCTTATGGACTCCTGCACCGTGTATGTTGGCGCTTATGTCCCACTTGTCAGTGTGGCGTAAAAAAAAATACAACCGAAATTACGGCTGAATTTGGGTTTGGAGTAAACCCCCACTTCAGATGGACTGATTTAGCTTATATTAATAAGACATGTTTCTCTTTAGATTTCCACGACATATAGCGAGTTTCATTTCAATACAACAAAAATAACAGCCGGTATGGGCAATAATTTGATAATTTAAGTCTGGAGAAAGATGGAACAATTTTGCTGGTTAACAGCAATCATTTGTTAAGGAAAAGCATATATATATATATATATATATATATATATATATATATATATATATATATATATATATATATATACACAAACACATTTTAACAGGGGTCATTTTCGGGATCTTTGATGAAGATTTGAATGAAGACATTTTTCAAAAGTCCTTTCAAGAGCCCAACCTAAATAGCTAAATCTTTCAGAATGTACTAAAAAGTTTGCGTTGGTTTAGTGGGTTGTCAAAGACTTTGTGGTCATTAAACTGATATTGTTTAATAATCATGATGTGAGCCAACTAAGAGGTCAGCATGCATTTGCTAGTATTACCACTCAATTTGTTATATAATGCGGTATATTTCCTAGATTCTGACATTTTTACGTATTTGAGGCATATGAGGTTGACTCCAGGAAGTGCCGACTAGAAAATTTCTCATTTTTTTGTTGAACCATGGAGTGTTATTGTTGTTTTTAATAAAGGTACTTTTCATTTGTGGCAAAGGAAAATTAAGTTTTTGAGACGGATAGAAGGTTTTTTTTTCCTTGAGCTCATTATTCATAAAAACTTAATATACAAATACTTTTTTTCCATGGCTCTATATTTAAAACCATTGCTAAGCCTTCTGAGGAAAGTTTGATAGCAATAGCCAGAAAATGCATTCACAAAAAGCTGTTCATCAAATTAAAATAAACATAACAGTAAGTCAGTTAAGAGAAGAGGTCCGAATGAGCATGCTATGCCTGATTTGAAGAGACAACAAAAATCCATTCTTAACTAAAATATTAATGGTGAAAATTGAGATTTACTTACCGATACCAGAACTGAAGGAGGGAGCCCAGCAGATACAAGATAAGAAGACACTAGAAACTGAGATGAAAATCAATGCCATGATGAGTGGTACTCCAGGAAGGCCAAGAATGGTGAATGGGCGAGGTTTTGGCTTCGGAGTGGGAGGCACTGGGCAACTAGCTTCACAGTCCATACAGCTGCATGGAGGCGAATCTTTCTGTTGAAAAGGAAAAACACTCCAAATCAAAGAAGAAAATTAAATTGAAGGGAACAAATTATATTAACAGTAAATAAAATATTAGATAAATCCTTTAATTATTTATTTCAAAAACAAAATGTAATTTTAATTTTTTTTTTTTTTTAACAGCGCATCTACATCTTGGTCATTAGCGCCGGGCAATCTACAGGTTGCCACCCTTTTCTAATGCCAACAGCACGTGGTCGGTCACCCATTCAGGTACTGACCACGCCCGACGTTGCTTAACTTCGGTGATCTATGGGAACCGGTGCATTCAACGTGGCTACGGCCGTTGGCTGTAATTTTAATGTTAACCCTTTCGTTGCTCTGAACGAGTAAACTCGTGTTCTACTGTCAGTGCCCCTGACGCTCCACACGAGTTAACTTGTGGTTCCGTTAGCCTCGTATGTCGCTTCTCCGGCCTAGTGCAATTAACTCGTATAAAATCAGCGGGACCTTATCAGATCTTCTTCGTACATTGTGCAAGTCTATTATTATCTATAAAAAAAAAAGAAAAAAAGTCCTACAATCGACATTGTTATAGCAATTGGAGGTTGAAGCTGGTGCACCTCGCCACCTATTCACTTGGTAGTACTCAAATTTGCCTCTCTAACCATATTGTTGCTGTTTATATCTTTCAGTCACAATTTGGATCTTGTTTAGTTCGGTCGGCATAAATATCCTCCATATATTATTATATACTATACATGATATCAATGAAGTAATTATATCATTTCTTATCTGAGTCATTTTATTTTCAATGAGAGAAAATGTTTTCCAGTTTAGTATAATATTACGAATGTAAAAGAAATTTGAAATTATTAGTTAATAATTCCAACTATATAACAAGAGGATGCTGAGAGAGACGAAAGACACGAACGGCGTAGTGAGGCCGAGATGAGGAGAGATTAATGAGCGTACAAGGGAAGCTAGACAGGTAAGCATCGAGCATACCGGGTGCTGCGAGTCCCTTCATTCGTCAGCATAGAAAGGGTTCATAGAGGATATTTATCATAAAGCTCTTGCAAAATCAAATCAAATAATGAAGAAAATTAAATGGAAGTTACCAAAATAAATTAACAGTTTAACAAAAATAAATCCTTAGAGCAAACGGCCATAGCCACGTTGAACGCATCGGTTCCCTTAGATCACCAAAGTTAAGCATCAACGGACATGGCCAGTACCTGAATGGATGACCGACCACGTGCTGTTGGCATTATAAAATGGGTCAACCAGTAGATAGCACGGCGTAATAGTTCTATAGTTGATAAGCCGTTAAACACCCCTTAGAATGATTTAATTAAAATAAAATATAATTTTAATATTATTAAAGGATATTTATCATCAAGCACTCAGAGAAATGTTCAGCATTGTAGACAAGACATCTTGCAAAGGCTTTTAGAGAATGGTAGAATTCAAATCCACTGGGGTAAAGCTATAATTACGGGAAGAACCGTACTTCATAATGAACCAGATATTCTCATCATGGTCAAGGAAAACAAGACAACTAAATTGAGCCCCAAATGATGAGAATGCCTGGAAAGCAAATGCCAAGAAGTTGGGTGAGTAAAAATACAATTTTCATTGGAAATTGGAACGATTTATCAGAGATTTAAACAAAGACAAAAACCTGATCAAAAGAACAAAACAAACACATTTAAAGTTTTAAGCACTTAATTCTCCGATTGAAATCGCCTAATCGAAAATTGCTTGAGAATCTTTTTTGTAGAGCATTTAGTAAGCTTTCGATTGGTAACCTTCTGCTTGCCAAGATTCTCAACGATTATCGAGATATTAAGGAAAATATACCCACAAACCAAAAACTAGATTCAACTACTATTTTTCCACTTTTCTTGAAAACGGTTAAAGCTATTGTCTTAAAAATGGTTTCAATCGTTTTCCTAGGCCAAGAACCCAATAAAACGAGTACTTACAAACATATGATGTAAGTGGAACGATTTTTTTCGCACGAATTTCGCTCCAAAACCCATGTTCTGGTGGACGGATTTTGCTGGTTTACGAACTTGACCTTTCAAATTAAACGAAAGATTTTTGTACCAAATTTCATCCAAATCGGACCATTCATCTGGCAATTAGAGAGCAAACAGACAAATATATATATATATATATATATATACACACACAAATTTGAACCACCATTATTTTCGTTCACTAGGGATTCTAAAACGTAAAATTTTCTAGTCGGCACTTCCGGATTGCGTCATGAGGTCAACCTTACAAGCAGGGTTCCTCCCAATTGAGGGAGGGTGGAACCGCGCTAAAGCAGGCTTGAAGATGCAATGTTTCGCCATTCTCACCAACCCCCAATCATATCGATTTTACCTCCAATTAAACTACAATGCAGTTTAAATTCACAGCATAGTAGAATACACAATTTCTTACCTTTAATTCTTCACACATCAGGCACTTAATACAACTCATGAAGTCAACAAATGGCATCATATGACAAAAATCTGTCCCAATTATTCGGTCCCAACTATTGGGACTCCACTGTAATTAAAAAACGAAAAGAAAATCAGTAATGGTTTACTCACATCAATTGAAGCAGAGCAAGGAACCGTATCAAGATTAGCAGGGATAAACCCATCGACAGGATCATCAGTAAGGATGATGTTATCTCTGAAAGGAGCAAACGGATTCTCGTAACCCAGGTACTGGAACCACCTGAATCACATAAAAATGTTATTAAAATTTAAAAAAATATTTAATAAGAAAATGTAGTTTTGTTCATTATCAAAATCAAACCATTTTTGTAGACAGTAGAGCATGAACAGACAAAATTATATATACATTTAAAAACATATTTTTTTATGAACAATGCATAATGAAAATTGTCAGCAACTGGAGATTGCATAATCGAACAGATGTCATAGGCAGGTTATCTCCTGAAGGAGCACAAAGAAACTCACTAACTTGTAGACGTTAAACATAACATTTTATAAAATATGTAAAATTCTAATTACCTTTTTGGAGTACATCTTGTGGCTCCCCATGGACCACACAGAAGATCCAGTGCTAACTGACCCGTGGAAGGCATTGAAACTTCTTTGCAAGAATCAAATGTGTTTTGAGCGTATGTTTTGCTCAGGTAGTAATCTATTCCAGTTATAAACGTTTCTATGGGAAGGAAAGAAGACTAAATCAGTTCTATATAATAGCAAACTGGTTAAAATTTGAAGAATTAAAGCAAATATTGATAATCAAGATAAAAAGGATAATAGATAACCAAAACTCAATCTTGCCATAAGACCAATCTTTTGAAACCTTCCTTTATCAGTTAGTCCCCAGTTATGCCCATGTAATTCTTGCTGGCGACTTCAATAACAATCTTCTTGTCGAATCCCCTGACGTTACCTACCTTTCTGAACTATTCTTTTCGCTCAATCTTTTTGTGGTTCCCTATTCACCTACCCATCACACCCAGTCCTCTGATACCTGGCTTGATCTCTTTATCCTGGACTCTCAGGATAAACTCCTAGCCCTATCTCAACACCCAGTGCCCTTCCTTTCTTCTCATGATCTTATTCAAATAATTTTTGATTTACCTATCCCTACTATCAATAACAAATTCTATACGTTTCGTAACCTTAATTCTCTGTCCTTTGAACAATTAGAACCTGATTTAGAAAATTTTCCTTACGATTCCATTTATTCCTCTGACTCCATAGATGACATGGTTAACTCATCCTTAACACATCACCTCCACTCCCTTTTAGATTCCCATGTTCCCCTTCAAACTCGCCGGTTCAGCCGTCCTCCTGCTCCCTGGCTTACACTCGAGCTCAAATCAATAATAAAAAGAAGAGAAGCAGCGAGAAGAAAATTTAGACGGACCCGTCTTCCTCAAGATTACTCCTCCTACTAATACTTGCGTAACCTCACCCAATCCTCGATCCGTCGAGCTAAGTCCCTCTACGTCCACCAATCCCTATCCAATGCTCCTGACTCGAAAACAAAATGGTCAATCCTTCGTAAACTTTCCCTTTGCAAAGCTAACCGTCCTTGCTCTATCTCATTATCCCCTGATGTTCTTAATGCTCACTTTGTATCTTCTCCCTCAGTCCTATCCAGTCCTCCTATACCTTCCACACTACCTTTTAATTCCAACAACTTCTATTTCTCCTATATAACCCCAGAAGATCTTCTAACCGCGGTCCTTCAATCTCGAACCAATGACGACGGTCCAGACTCTGTTCCCGTTAAACTGATTAAGGCCTGCTTACCCGCAATCCTTCCTATCCTTCTTCATATATACAACTATTCCCTTCAAAACTCGACTTTTCCTTCTCAATGGAAAACAGCGTTGGTTCGCCCTCTTAACAAAATATCAAACCCCTGCTCTCAGAAGGATTTCCATCCTATCTCCCTTTTATCCAATCTTTCCAAACCTTTAGAGCGCCTGGTCCAATCTCAAGTATCCAACCACCTTGAACAAAATAATCTCCTTAACCCTCTCCAATCTGGCTTCCATCCGTCATACTCCACACAATCAGAGCTCATAAAAATCACCCATGACATTCAAACTGCCATAGATAACCAACAACTCACTATCCTAGTTCTCCTAGATTTTTCAAAAGCATTTGATACCGTTGATCATCAAATCCTCCTCACCAAACTCCAATCTCTTTCCTTTTCCAACAGTGCCATTAGCTGGTTCCAATCCTTTCTATCCAATCGATCCCAATACGTGGTCATCCCCGACAGCAATCCTTCTAGCCCTCTTCCTCTTTCCCGTGGTGTACCCCAGGGCTCCTCGTTATCCCCAACTCTATTTTCTGTTTACATCAATGATCTTCTCTTTCCATAGGTCATTCCAAGTTCCATCTTAACGCCGACAATACCCAAATCTACCTATCCTTTAAGCCCTCTTTGCTACGAGATGCTGTAGACAAGCTGCAAGTAGATTTTAATAACATCAATGCTTGGGCTGCAGCTAATAAGCTTTCCCTGAATCCAGACAAATCCAAAGCCATTGTTATAGGCTCCCAATCCCTCACAAGTTCCACTTTCCCTTTTCCAGCCCTTTACCTTAACAGCACCCCTATAAAATATTGTAAATCAGTTAAAAATCTTGGGATCATATTTGATCGGAACCTTTCCTGGAAAAATCATATTTCCCAAATTTCCCGTCGATCCATATTTATCCTGAGACAGCTCAACCTCTCCCAAAGACCCGTCAACTCCTCGTAACCTCCCTATTATTCCCCCAGTTTGACTATGGTTGTTTGGTGTACAGTGGACTTTCTGGCTATCTCGAGGCAAAACTCAAACGCCTCATGAACTGTTTCATTCGTTTTATCCTCGGGATCCCCAGAGACTCCACATATCACATTTCTACCAGGAGCTAAATTGGCTATTCCCTCTTTATCGTCGACAGTACTTCCTCGGCTCAGCCCTTTACCAAGTAATTCAATCCCGTAGACCTTCTTATATTTTTCAACTTCTTAAATTTAAATCCTCGGTTCACTCCTGTCATACCCGATCTCGTCCTTCCGATCTTTATATTCCTTCCCACCGAACAGCAATATTCGAAAAATCATTCGTCACCCGTGCCACCTCGCTATGGAATTCCTTACCTCTGTCTGTCTGCCATTCTACCAACCTAGAAACCTTTAAATCCCGACTCTTCCACCACCTTCTATCCCTCCAAGTTTTACCCAACCCCTAGTCCTGAATTGATGCTGTATACTGATACTGATAGCATTTATTAGTTTTTAAGTTTATACGTAAAATTCACAATTATTTTGTAATTTTAAAATTAGTCCTTTGGGACTTGTGTCCCGGAATAAGAATAAAACTTTTCATTCATTCATTCATTCAAAAAAACTCGGCTAACAAATATCTGCGGATACCACATACAGAATCCCACATGTAATCAAGCAACCTACAAGATTTTTAGATATATTGCAAAATTTCAAAGTACCAAATTTCAGAGCTTTCATCAAGATCAAAATATGTCGGACTAAATGAGATGCTGTTCTAGAATGCATTAAAATGTGTAGGTTCTTCAGCCACACTGGGAATGATGATTTAACAGAAACAGAGCGGCGAGAACAAGACTGAATTTTGAATTAATTGATTTTTTATTTGTATTTTACATTGTTTGTTTGTGTTGTCATGTGAGTTTCCTAAATTAAAAATGTGAATACAGGCAAATTTTGTTCATTTTAGTTGAAAAATCCATACATTTTGGATTATTTATAGAACATGGCACAATAAGGAGAAGTTCCAAGCCATTAAAGCTGACTCTACCACTCTAAAAAAGGTAGGATAGGGTCCTTATGGACTTACTTTCATAAGTAGGTGGATATGTTATGATAAGAAACAAAAAATGAAAAAAATATCATGAAACTAAATTTAAAAACGTTTTCTTTAATTTGCCAACAATGTGAAAAATTGAGCTGCCTGCCTCCTTATTGATGCTCGCCCCTCTATTGTAATTATTTCCAATATTTTCTTCTGTCATCTTTCGCTCTTGATTCCGAAGTGTCCCCCAACTCTTAATCAGAGCAAAAGAAGGATGGGATATCACCATTATCGTGTGAAAATTAAAGTAAGTGTTCAAAATGGATCCTTCACGCTAAAGCACATTCATTGGTTTTGACTTAGAAATCAGAAAAAATTACATTCTAACACATTTTTTTTCTAAAACAGCGAGGTACCATTTTAAAGCTTCTTAAATAAGGCCACTTTAGAGGTGGAAGCAAACCTCTAAGTCTAGAGAAAAAGTTATTTCTAGTGACATACTTGATAGTTCACATCTTTGAATATGGCTTTTAATATAACTCTTAATTTACATGGAAATATTTCAACAATGGGAGTTTCCTATTTGGAAATTAATGTAAATTCTAAAAGAGTGTCATTATTTACCATACATTAACCAGAAATCTGGAAAACATAGTTTTTCATAAAAATAAAACAAAAAAAAACAATAGTTTGGAAAATAGACAACAGTTGTAGTAGCTCTGCTACATGCCCAGATAGAAAACTCATTTTTGTGTCACTTAACTACAAATGACGCACAGATAAAGTACATTTCGACGTGACACCCTGTATACATATGAGTTTTATATAGTCATTCAGAACTGTGTTATAATTATGATTAATTTTAAGTTTTGAAAAGTATTCATATGGTGTCATGGTGTTCAATTTGTTTTATGTATTGCAGTGTTTTTTTTCTATATATTGGCTCCTGCCACAAAATGAAGTGGTCAAGCACCTTATGTCCGGTAAAGTCAAAGTGATCTTATAATTATATATTTTTTTTTTTTCGGAACAGTTTCAATTTATATTTCATATTTCCACTTTGGAATACATTCTACCTTTAATCACAACTTAATTAGTCTGAACCCGGTAAGACCCTGAGGTCAAACGGATTTAAATGTGAGGACACGTTTTCAATCTATAGATATAATAAAATTCTAACGGATCGCTGTCTGTACATGGAAGATATATGGGGAAAATACTATTGGGGGCCTTTATTAACACAATAGTACCCAAAACAATGATTTTTAGAATTTTTGTCTGTTAGTATGTTTGTCTGTGCGCGCTAATCTCAGAAACAGCTAATCCAATTACCAACTTGCCACTACCAGCCGTAATCTATCTATCTACTATTTATATTTTATTTATTATATCTACATATAATAAAATTCTAACGGATCGATGTCTGTACATGGAAGATATATGGGGAAAATACTATTGGGGGCCTTTATTAACACAATAGTACCCAAAACAATGATTTTTAGAATTTTTGTCTGTTAGTATGTTTGTCTGTGCACGCTAATCTCAGAAACAGCTTATCCAATTACCAACTTGCCACTACCAGCCGTAATCTATCTATCTACTATTTATTTTTTATTTATTATATTTACATATAATAAAATTCTAACGGATCGCTGTCTGTACATGGACAATATAGGGGAAAAAATACTACAGGGGCCTTCATCAACGCAATAGTATCCAAAACAATGATTTTTAGAATTTTTGTATTTTTGTCTATATGTCTGCTGTCTGTCAAACACTATATACACACTAGGGTTTAACAATCCCAAAGGGGTCAGCTTAGTGGCTCTGTCATGTTTTAACAATCCTAGCAGCCTGTATGCTATACGTCTAATATCTTGTATAGAGAAGCATTACTGTAAAGTAGATTTTTTTTAAAACACCCATACAACGGTGTTCATAGCCCAAATTAAACCACAAGATATATCCAAAAATGCTGCCCTACGTCACTATCCACTCAGACAAAGTCGTGCGCACAGCTACTTTAAAATAATTGATCTGACCACTTATTTTAATTAAAAAAATATAAAAATATTAACTTTTACAACAACATATTTGAAAACTACTCAGGGGCTCGGTGGTAAAGCAGTTGACTTATGTTCTGGAAGATCTTAGTTCCTAACTGTAGCGATTTTTTTTTTTTTAAATTCTATTAAGTGTGATTTTTTTTAGGATCTACCTTGCAACAAGTTTAATAGTAAAAAAACATTTGAATTATACTCACTGTTATTCTCCACTTCTGTATCTGTCACATTAATAAACTGAGACTGTATTGGAGAGCAGGTGAGGGCGCAGATGTGAGCAAGGAAATTCTTCAAACACGACGGACACCTTTTTATTATACTCTCGACCATCCTTAATTGAGTATCCATCGTCATGAGCATGTCAGCATCACAGCACAGATTGATGTCCTCTTGCATAGCTAAAAACAATAAAGAAATGGAACATTACTCTGGGCTGCCTTGAAGGTGATTTGCTAGGACCATGATCCTACATCACTCACATTCGATACAGGTAAAGCAAACAGGAAATAAACCTTATTCGTTTCTTTGTGGAGAAATTGGCCATACATACAAAAGTGACATTCAAAGCAAAAATTCATATGGAATCATTTGGGACTTCATATGGAAGTTCAAAAATGAAAGTTTAATTAATTTATTTTAGGAAGTTTATTTAATTTACTTCAATTGATACATTGCTCGAATCAAACATGGGGAGATTTTTTAAGGGTTGTATTTTGGCATTTTAAGGATTGCATCAGTTCAAGAGTCACCTCCGAAAGCCTTGGGTCCATTTTTGTATAAGAACTCAAAGATTGTTAGCGTCAGAAAACATAATCATTACTAAAATATAAGCAAAAACGCAAAATTTTGAGAAAAGTCGTATATTTAAAGGACAGTAACTTGGCTCCAAATGGAGTAATCGAGACTTTCTTGAGTTCTCAAAACCTTTCTATTTTTTATCCTAAAGGCAAAACTCAGGAAATAGTCGTTTATTTTGTTTAACAACTTGAATAAAAAGATTATAGTGTAAAATATCCTAAATTATGAGTTTTGGAGGGTTAGGGGAAAAAAACTGCAGGGATTTTTCTGACCCCCGATTCGCATTCAGCGACCCCCAAAACTTGAAGTAAACGTGGTCTGAAGAACTCTTTTTTTTTTTTTGGTAATTGTTAATTATTATAGTGAATAATTGTTTATGATAATTGTTAATTATTATTAATTTATAATCGTAAATAATTGTTAATTATAATCGTAAAATAATTGTTTACTATAATCGTGAATAATTGCTCGGTACAATCGTAAAATAACTATTAATTTATAATCGTCGATAATTGTTAAATATAATAGTGAATAATTGTTTATGATAATCGCAAAATAACTATTAATTTATAATCGTAAATAATTAATAATTTATAATCGAGAACAATTGTTAATTATAATCGTAAAATAATTGTTTACTGTAATCGTGAATAATTGCTCGGTATAATCGTAAAATAACTATTAATTTATAATCGTGGATAATTGTTAATTATAATAGTGAATAATTGTTTATGATAATCGTGAATAATTATTAATTTATAATCGTGAATAATTGTTTAATGATGATCGTGAAAAAAAAAACGCTGGGAGCAGTATGGTCCTTATGGGGTATTTGGGTCGCTTATTAGCTTGAGCGGTTTGGTTAACTTTGATCGCATCAGATTCAAGGTCAAATAGAGAAAAAACCGCTCGGAGCAGTATGGTCCTTATGGGGTATTTGGGTCGCTTATTAGCTTGAGCGGTTTGGTTAACTTTGATCGCATCAGATTCAAGGTCAAATAGAGAAAAAACCGCTCGGAGCAGTATGGTCCTTATTGGGTATTTGGGTCGCTTATTAGCTTGAGCGGTTTGGTTAACTTTGATCGCATCAGATTCAAGGTCAAATAGAGAAAAACCCGCTCGGAGCAGTATGGTCCTTATGGGGTATTTGGGTCACTTATTAGCTTGAGCGGTTTGGTTAACTTTGATCGCATCAGATTCAAGGTCAAAAAGAGAAAAAAACGCTCGGAGCAGTATGGTCCTTATGGGGTATTTGGGTCGCTTATTAGCTTGAGCGGTTTGGTTAACTTTGATCGCATCAGATTCAAGGTCATTTGAAGGTCAAATAGAGAAAAAAAAACCGTAGGGAAAGTCTAAAAACATTCATGCGTATGTCTTGAGGTCCCCGAGTCCAAATCCGTAGTTTTTTTTTTTTTTTTACCTTTACGTAATTTCTTAGAAGTCATTTGAAGGTCAAATAGAGAAAAAAAACGTAGGAAAAATCTGAAACTATTCATGCGTATGTTTTTGAGATCCCTGAGACCGTAACCGTAGTTTGTCTGACTCGCACTGACTCCTACTGCTTTTTTTTTTTTTTTTTTTTTTTTTTTTTTCTAATAGATAATTTAGAAAATATGGCTATCAGTAGACAGCATGGGTCTAGTGGCCAGAGATCTAGGGACAAGGTATACAAATTGCCAAAGAGAGATAAATTTATATTTCAATTTCAACAACATTCTTTTCCTCAGAATTAGTCGAATTTTTACGAAAATCGGTTCATCATTTGCCTATTATTCCATGAAACTTTCTTGCATTTTGTACAAATTCGTCCAAGAGCTCATCTAGACGAATTGGTAGAGTAGAAGATGGATTGAAGAGTTTAAAGTTCTAACATCAAGTCCTTTGAGGATACATCGGGAAGAGCATTTTTTTATTTTTGGTGTTAACGCTTTATAGCGATGTACACCTTACATTTTTTATATATTACATTATTGTCTACATGTTTACATTCTGTATATATTATTACATTATATTATATTACGTTATTATCTATATATTTATATCATGTATACATTATTACATTATATTAAATTACATTATTTTCAGCATATTTTCATCATGTATATGTAGAAGCGAGGTGAGATCCACCAACGCCGTCAAGGCCATACTACGTCTTACTTACCTCTATGGATATCCTTGGATGCGGGAACCCGCGAAAATATAAAATTGCGGGTAATGAGAAGCATGGGAGATAATGCCGGCTAATGGATGGGAGTACACTATGTGCTATTGTGAAATAGTGTTAAAAGTTGTCAAGAGGGATTCACTGAGGCCAGGGTATACTACGTCTTACTTACCTCTATGGATATCCTTGGATGCGGGAACCCGCGAAAATAAAATATTGCGGGTAATGAGAAGCATGGGAGGTAATGCCGGCTAATGGATGGGAGTACACTATGTGCTATTGTGAAATAGTGTTAAAAGTTGTCAAGAGGGATTCACTGAGGCCAGGCCATACTACGTCTTACTTACCTCTATGGATATCCTTGGAGGCGGGAACCCACGAAAATATAAAATTGCGGGTAATGAGAAGCATGGGAGATAATGCCGGCTAATGGATGGGAGTACACTATGTGCTATTGTGGAATAGAGTTAAAAGTTGTCAAGAGGGATTCACTGAGGCCAGGCCATACTACGTCTTACTTACCTCTATGGATATCCTTGGAGGCGGGAACCCGCGAAAATATAAAATTGCGGGTAATGAGAAGCATGGGAGGTAATGGATGGGAGTACACTATGTGCTATTGTGGAATAGAGTTAAAAGTTGTCAAAACGGATTCACTGAGGCCAGGCCATACTACGTCTTACTTACCTCTATGGATATCCTTGGAGGCGGGAACCCGCGAAAATATAAAATTTCGGGTAATGAGAAGCATGGGAGATAATGCCGGCTAATGGATGGGAGTACACTATGTGCTATTGTGGAATAGAGTTAAAAGTTGTCAAGAGGGATTCACTGAGGCCAGGGTATACTACGTCTTACTTGCGCAAGTAATAGTCTAAGTAATATGCATATATTTAATGGTAAGCGTATGTAGATTAGTGCAATGTGGATGCATAAAACATGTTCATATTTATAGTAATAATTTTATCTGAAGCATGCCGAGTAGCACATTTTAATTTATAATTATTTTTTATATTATTATTCAACCAAAGATGCAAGAAACAAATTTTTTATTATTTAGTTTGAACATGCAAGAAAAATAAGTTTATTTTTTATGATTAAAATTATTATGATCATTATGACTGCAAGTAGCATGTTTTTGTATTAATAATATTATCATTAATTTAACAGATTCTTTTCATTTTTTACTCTGCAATTACCTCACCCTCAAAAATCGATTGCCTCCAAAGAGGTAACATATATATTATTACATTATGTTACGTTATTGTCTACAATATGTACATTCTGTATGTGTAACCTAGGCCTAATGAAATTATACTTACAATTATACAATAAATACTATATACATATAGAGTTAATTTAATTAGCACATATATACAATTCTGCGTATATTAATTCTACGTATAAATCTAATTATAAAAGAAACGATGCTTACAATTATTGTTGAAAAGTGATCTAATTCAAGGTTAGTTGTTTATCATTAAAAGCGATCCTGATTCACAAGCATGAAGGTAGTTTTATAAATGATGCAATCTGTTCGGAGAAAAACCTTACTTGGCTAAAAAAATATATTTTTTTTTTAGAGCTGTTTGGTCCACCTTAATGTTATTTTTATTGTGTCAAATATGTTAGTGTCATTTAGGTGTGTGAATATTTTGTCAATATGAGGGCTGCCATCCCCAAGGAGTTCTGTCATGTCGTAAGGAATGTCCAAATTAAGTCGGGATTGACAGTCAGTTAAGATGTTTTACGGTTAGGTCATTGGTGCATGTTGTTGTTGTTTTTTTTTCAGTTTTGTTCATCAGGTATTCATGAGTTAGCCGTGTATGCCCGATCCTCAATCTTGCAAAGGACAACTTCTTCTCGGCGATTGTCCCGGTTGGATGATTCCCAGTTTAGAATAAAATGTTTCATATATATTGTCGGTTTTGTGAGTCCATTTCTGTTTCCATTTTTCGAGCATTGTTTGTCGAGCTTGTCTAATAACCTTCTTGTAGTAGAGTTCAGTCTGTGTGTACGTTTGATTTTCTGCAATATTTTTGGCGTGTCTGTCAGCAGTGTCACTCTGTCCAAGGTTTTTGTGTCCTGGCAGCCAAAACAGTGTTACGTGTTTTCTTTGTGTGTACGTGTCTTGTTTGTAAGTCGTGTATTTTGTCTTGTATTTCAGTGCATATGGGATGAGTAGCGTAGATGTTCTGAAGATCCTGCAGTGAACCCAAAGAGTCGCTGCGAATGATAACATGCGTTTTATGGGTTGGTGGGATGTTCTTCAGAGCTAAGATGATGGCATTTAGTTCCGCATCTAATATGCTTAAATCGGGCGGGAGCTTCTCGGCATCTGTCTGTATTTATTGTAAGACAGTCTGTGTGAAAAGCAAATCTATCGACTCTGCAGACACCTTGAACTCATGCAGAGATCAATCCCTCTGACCTACATCAGGTGTACATTTCATGGATACTGTCCACCTGTCATTGAGAAGTTTAAAGTTCTCACTTCCAAGAGTGTGAAAGACTAGAACTTGCTGACTGCCGAGGCGTCTTGAACCTAAACAGACGATCAAGGCGCTTCTTCCCTCGAATGCGGCAGAGAAATGGGGCAAATTAAATTGTTACTATCGAGATTCCATTGAAAATTTCATAGTCCTGAATTACATTCAATAATATTCGTTAAGTATCAGCACATGAGTGCAGAAGAGCCTCGAAATCTAGGCGCTTCTATTGAAGAATACAACCTACATCATGTCAGGGTATTTAACAAAGGATACAGGATCTTCTTGCAGTAAATATAACAAAGGACAATAAAAACAAAATAAATAAAAATAACTTATCATAAATATCCGCTCTTGAATGTCTGTCATTTTAGGAAAAAACACACTTTTTTCTATTCTCGACCGGATATATCTTCAACGGTGAACACAAAAAATGCATGCCGTTTTTAGGATTGTAGAGGATAACATCCCCTTGAAGAATATGTATAGCTTCACATTTTATGTATTTCCCTTCAAACGTGAAAACAGTTTTAGTGTTCATCGTGATATCTGGCGACAAATGTCGACCAATGAACCTTTCAATTTCTCACCATTTCCAGTCAATATATTGTCCAAAATATACTCCATTATGTAAATACAGTGAGTACTGGACGTATAAATAGCACAAAATATATAATTTTGAGCTCACTGACCAGTTATTCACACTCAATTAGATAAGATCTTGTCCATTATATTGACAATGGTTTTGCTAAGACCATGTGAGTGCGTATATAACGTTTGAAAGAAAATACACAAAATAGTAAAATAATATATATTATTGAAGTGAATGGAATGCTCTACAACCCTATAACCGACATTTATTTTTTGGGTTCATCGTTGAAGAGATATCCGGTCGAGAATAGAAAAAAGTGTGTTTTTTTCCCAAAATGATAGACATTTAAGAACGGATATTTCGAAAACTAAAGATATCTCGAAAAACTTTATTGAGTTGAACTAGTAGCATATTTAATCAGCTTTCATTTGTTATAGAATGGTCATGTCGCTAGGACGCAGGGATTTCGATATATAAGTGAAAACCGGAAAAATGGGACTTTCTAAGCCCCCTCTCTCCCCGGCACAAAGGCTACGGGCGAGGACTTTTGATATGTTGACCTCCAAACTAGCGGAAACAAAGTTATGAAGGAAAAAATTGTGGTCCAAACATTTCCATCTATAACTCTTAGTTGCCTGGTCTATTAGTGGCTATATTTCAGATTTCACGATGAACACTGAAATTATTTTTTCGTTTGAAGTAAAATACATAAAATAGCAAAGTTATATGTATTATTGAAGGGAATGCAATACTCTACAACCCTATGACCGTTATTTATTTTTTGGGTTTATCGTTGAAGAGTTATCCGGTCAAAACGGGGAAAAAATATGCGGCACAAGTGTTTTTCCCCCAAAATGACAGACTTTCAAGAGCGGATATTTCGAAAAACTTTATTGAATAGAACTTGTAGGAAATTTAATCAGCTTTCATTTGTTATAGAATAGTCATGTCGCTAGGACGCAGGGTTTCCGAGATATAAGTGAAAACCCGAAAAATGGGACCTTCTAAACCCCCCCTCCCCCCGGCGCAAAGGCTACGGGCGAGGAATTTTGATACGTTAACCTCCTATCCAGCCCAAACAAAGTTACGAAGTCAAAACTTGTGTTCCAAAAATTTCCACCTTCAGCTGTTTTTCGTTGCCTGCACTGATAGGAGAAAAGTCCGAAAAAATATTGCCCAAAAATAGTGTTTTGCTCAGAAGCCAACAATCATTGTAGAACTATTTTACAAAATGAATAATAAATAAGGCAGACACTTTTAAGGGAGATGACATGTAAAAAAAAAAAAAATAAAGAAATAAACCCCACAAAAAGTGTCTGCCCTTTTGTAATTATTTTCAATTGTGTTTATTGAAGACGCTGTTTAAATCGCAGCGTGAATAAAGCACTCCATTTAATATTTTAAAAAAATTGGTACTTTTTATTATTTACATTTATTTTTTTTTTTTATTTTACCAGCGAGCCGTGGGATGATAAAATTCCTGCCGGAGGTTGGGAATCAAACCCACCATCTCCCGCTTATGAATCCAAGGCGCTAGCCATTAGACCACGGGAGACCCCATTTATATTTGTTATTTACATTTTATCCCCCTTAAATGCGTCAGCCTTATTTATTATTCATAGTAAAATTGCCTTAATTTTTTTTTACATTAATGATAGTTAACTTCTGAATAAAACTATTTTTGTGTAATATTTGTTAGCACCTTTCCCCTATGCGCATTACCTGGTGTTCCACGGTAAGTCTAGCCACCACATACTTACCTTCTTATCCACCCAAGAGGTATATCATAGCAACATTTCAAGGTGCGTAAAACACTTCATGAATCCGGCAATAATATTGTAATTGGATTTATACCTATATGTAATATTTGTTTCCAGTGAATCGCCTTAGCTGCGGATACTCATAAATACACAAAAAATATCTAACAACAGAAATTCTAATAAAACTCAAATGTTGCAAGTATATAAGATTACGCAGAAGAATGAGTCACTATATTCTCCTAGCTGAGTAAGGTTTGTAAACAGGAAAACACTTGTCGAAAAGAATGTTCATACTGAATGAGCTTTCTTAAAGAAGTATGATGGGAGTAGCGTCATTCTCTCGAATAGAATGTGGAACTTGTGGTAAGGGTGGGTTTACACTTGCAAGTTATTGCAGGAAATTTATATCAGACAGAAATTGCGACTAGTGTAAACCATGAGTAATTTATGTCTGAGATATATATTTCTATCACGAACTATAAGTGTCGACTCTTCTATACCACAGTAAACACAGATTTTTACGAGAAGAATTTAATTTCAGAGATAAATATCTTGGCTACTAGCTGTATTGTCGACACTTCTATACCAACAGATGTAAACACTGATTATTTGTGCTTTTGGTGAATTTATCGCAAATTAGAACAAATCCAGAACTGTCCTATACATATCCATGACATAAATGTCTAGCTATTTCTATCAGTATGTTCCTGCGAGAAGTGTCAGATGTAAACACTGATTATTTGTGCTTTTGGTGAATTTATCGCAAATTAGAACAAATCCAGAACTGTCCTATACATATCCATGACATAAATGTCTAGCTATTTCTATCAGTATGTTCCTGCGAGAAGTGTCAGATGTAAACACTGATTATTTGTGCTTTTGGTGAATTTATCGCAAATTAGAACAAATCCAGAACTGTCCTATACATATCCATGACATAAATGTCTAGCTATTTCTATCAGTATGTTCCTGCGAGAAGTGTCAGATGTAAACACTAATTATTTGTGCTTTTGGCGAATTTATCGCAAATTAGAACAAATCCAGAACTGTCCTATACATATCCATGACATAAATGTCTAGCTATTTCTATCAGTATGTTCCTGCGAGAAGTGTCAGATGTAAACACTGATTATTTGTGCTTTTGGCGAATTTATCGCAAATTAGAACAAATCCAGAACTGTCCTATACATATCCATGACATAAATGTCTAGCTATTTCTATCAGTATGTTCCTGCGAGAAGTGTCAGATGTAAACACTGATTATTTGTGCTTTTGGTGAATTTATCGCAAATTAGAACAAATCCAGAACTGTCCTATACATATCCATGACATAAATGTCTAGCTATTTCTATCAGTATGTTCCTGCGAGAAGTGTCAGATGTAAACACTGATTATTTGTGCTTTTGGTGAATTTATCGCAAATTAGAACAAATCCAGAACTGTCCTATACATATCCATGACATAAATGTCTAGCTATTTCTATCAGTATGTTCCTGCGAGAAGTGTCAGATGTAAACACTGATTATTTGTGCTTTTGGTGAATTTATCGCAAATTAGAACAAATCCAGAACTGTCCTATACATATCCATGACATAAATGTCTAGCTATTTCTATCAGTATGTTCCTGCGAGAAGTGTCAGATGTAAACACTGATTATTTGTGCTTTTGGTGAATTTATCGCAAATTAGAACAAATCCAGAACTGTCCTATACATATCCATGACATAAATGTCTAGCTATTTCTATCAGTATGTTCCTGCGAGAAGTGTCAGATGTAAACACTGATTATTTGTGCTTTTGGTGAATTTATCGCAAATTAGAACAAATCCAGAACTGTCCTATACATATCCATGACATAAATGTCTAGCTATTTCTATCAGTATGTTCCTGCGAGAAGTGTCAGATGTAAACACTGATTATTTGTGCTTTTGGTGAATTTATCGCAAATTAGAACAAATCCAGAACTGTCCTATACATATCCATGACATAAATGTCTAGCTATTTCTATCAGTATGTTCCTGCGAGAAGTGTCAGATGTAAACACTGATTATTTGTGCTTTTGGTGAATTTATCGCAAATTAGAACAAATCCAGAACTGTCCTATACATATCCATGACATAAATGTCTAGCTATTTCTATCAGTATGTTCCTGCGAGAAGTGTCAGATGTAAACACTGATTATTTGTGCTTTTGGTGAATTTATCGCAAATTAGAACAAATCCAGAACTGTCCTATACATATCCATGACATAAATGTCTAGCTATTTCTATCAGTATGTTCCTGCGAGAAGTGTCAGATGTAAACGCACCCTAAGAAAGGGCACGTAATTCCCAGTTAAGACAAAGATAATGCGTTATCATAAATACACTCTAAATAATAAGTTATCATAAATCAACACTAGACAAAAATGCTGACAGATTATTTTATAGTCCGACTCGCAGGAACTGCATCATCTTAGCACGGTTCCGTTCTTATCTCTAGTGCTATTAGTAAAGGAATAGTAGCTGTTATTAGTAGCGTTTGATCTTCCGTTAAAAATATAAATTAAATCTTAAAGAGAAGGAAGTTTAAGGTGCCACAACAGGAAACTGACGGTATCTTAAGCGGAAATAAATCGCCCGCCATCTCAACGTTCGCTCTAGGCAACCACTTTTGCCAATAAGTTTCTCATTTTCTTGCCTTCTTTTACTAAAATACTAATTTTACTCATAAATGCAATCAACGCCAAAAAAACAACCAATTAAAAAGTGAGTTAAACAAACACGAAACCCCGTACAACAGAACGGAACAAACACATTTAAAGTTTTAAGCAGTTATTTCTTCGATTGACATTGCCCCATCGAAAATTGCTTCAGAACCTTTTTAGTAGATAATTTTGTAAGCATTCGAATGGTCAACTTCCACTTACAACATCAACAACCACTTACAACAATTTCCTAACCGTATTCGAGATATTTACGAAAGATCCGAAAACTTTTCATGTCCAATAATAAAATACTTTTTTTCGGATACTTCCTTAACTCCAAAGGTAACCAAAATTTGAAAATCTTAGTTGAGATGTTTTTCAAAGATGCAGAAAATATTTCAATTGAATCCCACGATTCAAAAAATGAGTTACAAAAACATTTGTTCCACTTTCTTCAAAAACAGTTACAGATATTGCCTGAAAAATGGCTTCATTCTTTATGTATTTCTTTGTTAAGAAACATATAAAACGAGTACCTGCAAGCATATGAACTCAAAAACGAGTACCTGCAAGCATATGAACTCAAAAAGTCCGTCACGCAGGAGCTGCATAACTAAGCACTTTCCTCAGAATTTGGCTAGTGTAGACTGCTTTCCAGAACAATTTGCTTAAAATATCCTACATAAATAAAATAAAAACATGAATAGTTCTCTTTTAATTTTGTAATGAGTAACTGATAAATTATTAATTTGCTTCCAGAGTTATGTTTACACATGGTACCTACTACACTACGTAATAAATACAAAAAACCTCGTATTATCGTATTTTGATCTAACGCAGGAACCGGATACAGTCCCTCTAGCGCTCCTTGCGGCGCCTTTGTGAACCTATATCTGGCTGGCTTTTCTATTGAAATATATTACAAAGTAACCCCTCCTTTCCGATTGACCGATTCAGCTCATTTTTGCAACACTTCTTTCTCATGAGTTACCCACGACGTATACCGCGTTTCGTTACAATACAGCAGAAATTACGACCGGTATGAGTATATTAGTAATTTGGGTCCGGAGTAAACCCCCCCTCCTAATGAACCGATTTAGTTTATTTTTACAACACATATTTACCTGTAGATTACCACTATGAATACCGAGTTTCGTCGAAATATACCTAAAATCACGGCTGGTAGTGGCGAATTGGTATTGTCGGTCCGGAGTAACCCCCCCCCCCTCCTCATGAACCGATTTAGTTCATTTTTATATCTCACTTTTCTCTCTATATTACCACTACGAATGCCAAGTTTTGTTGAAATATAACAAATATTACGGCTGAAATGGTCAAATTAGTGTTTTGGGTTCGGGGTAAACCCCCCCCTTCCGGTGGACCGATTTTGGTGGTTAACGAACTCGTTCAATCGTTTGCTAATTGAATGCTATATACCAAGTTTCGTGACGAAAAAACAAAAACTCTGGCCGCTATCGTGTTAACAGACACATATATATATATATATATATATATATATATATATATATATATATGCATATATATATATATATATATATATATATATATATATATATATATAAATTTTAACGGGGGTCATTTTCGGTGTCTACTAGGTAGGATCGATAAAGATTTGAAGAAATTTTTCAAAAATTCCGTCATGAGTCCAACCTCAATAGCTACTTTCCTTCGGAGGAAAGTGCTAAAACGAGTACCAGCAAGCATATGAACTCAAAAACGAGTACCAGCAAGCATATGAACTCAAAAACGAGTACCAGCAAGCATATGAACTCAAAAACGAGTACCAGCAAGCATATGAACTCAAAAACGAGTACCTGCAAGCATATGAACTCAAAAACGAGTACCTGCAAGCATATGAACTCAAAAACGAGTACCTGCAAGCATATGAGCTCAAAAACGTAAGCGATAATATATAAAGCCAACCATAATTTTAACCACCGTTATTTTCGTGATCTATGAGATCTGAAACGTGAAGTTTTCTAGCCGGCACATTTGGATTGCGTCATGAGGTCAACCTCATAAGCGGGTTTCCTCCCTATAGAGGTGTAAAAACAGATAAAATACAAATAAGTTGCTCAAAATGAATACAGAAGAATTTTAATTATTTCTTGTAATTGTTGCATTGATGATGATTTCGCGTAGTCAACGTATCACTTCATTTCTGCTTGATATAATAGCAGCGAGGCTCGTACAATGCAGGATAGATCAAATCCAGAAGAAGCAATGCGATTGAAGACAACCAGATGGAGACTGGGCTCATTGAAGGGAAGTCAAGTGCTTGCCAATGTCATCGCGACATAAGCATCACTCCAACTATTAATACAGATGATGCACGATGAGAACAGCTGGGAAAACAATTCGCAGATGTCGACTTCAACAATAAATACTGCAAGGAACAGGGAACCCACAAATATAATAGAGGATAATAAACACACTCCGATCAAAATAGAGCAGACCAATATGTAGTAATCAGCATAACAATACAATGCGAGCCAGTGTCATCCAAAATAACGGCTAAGGCGCAGATGTGGTGTTGGTAAGACCTCATGTGGAGAAATATTCGCGGAAAGGTGATTTCTAGAAGAGTCAATAGGACAGTCACTGGAGTAAAAGGTCGGTCTTCCAAAATCAGAAATCCGGTAGTTGGTGGTGTGATTAATTAATCTCAACAATATCAGTGCTGATATTAAGTTGGATGAAAAATTATATATTATTGTATGTTCAATTGTAAACGTTCGTGAATAATTTACACGTAATTTAAAATAACAAGAGAAAAAAAAGACAAATATCTGGCTAGACAAAGTTGTTCTAAAGTCTATTAGCTTTTATTTATAAAAAAAAAAAAAAAATATTGAAATCGATTAAGAGGCTTTAGCCTTTTTTGGCCCCACGAAATGTCGTTTGGCCCCACTGTGCGGCGGCGCATGGGCGTATAAAGAAAATAATTCCGGAGGGGGCCGGGAAAATTTCGGGGGGGGGGGGGATGAGACCATTTCCGGTGTATGGAATACTAACAATTTCGATGTTCGAAGAGTTTTAGCCAACTTAAACGATTTTACACCCAAAATTGAATGTTTAATGAACTAAATGATCTTATTTAATTTATTTTTGAGGGTCTTATTAATTTTTTACCGATCAAATCAAAATTTTGGGGGGGGGGGGGGGTGCGGCGTATGCAGTGGCTATTAGAAGGGAGGGAGTTACGATTTGCAATAGTTACCAGGCCCTCTACAATCACTTCTCCGGGGCTACAGCGGAATAGGTAGAGTCCAATGGTGGGTTGATAGTCTCAGAGTTGTGAAATGGTTACAATTGGGGCCGTAACAGTTGGGAGCAGTGAAAGGCATACCAAAATCACTTCTTTGGGAATGGAGCGATGTAGGAAGAAGGGTCCAATGCTGTATGTGACGAATGTGGCCGTGAAATGGCCATAGTGATGGGACCGTCAATCGAGTGCGGTGACAGGCACTCCTAAATCACTTTTCCTAGGCTGGAGCGGTGTCCAATGTTTGTGCGATTATAGCCGTGAAATTGCCATAGTGAGCGGACCGTCAATTGAGAGCGGAGGCAGGCACTCCTAAATCACTTTTCCTGGGCTGGAGCGGTGTCCAATGTTTGTACGATTATAGCTGAGAAATGGCCACAATGGGACTACTCGGGAAATGCAAACAGAATAAAAGTACAACCTGTATCATTGCAAGTCTAATTTTGTAGCCACTATCTATAAAAGGAATCAATGCTACTAGGGCTGGTAAACGCAGACTATGGAACTGTTAAAACTAAATGTGAAAATAACAGATCCTACAGCAAGAAGAAGGATGAGAACGCCCCGACCTTGAGATGAGTAGCACGTCCACCACTAAATCCGAGCTGTGGATAAATGATAATAGTATTCACAGGAGTAATAGGCAGTCCTTACCTTGGGACTTGGAGCAGTTGTCTGTACGAGTATAATCCTTAGTTTATCCATCCAGAAAGTCTAGCAAACATTTACAATTTATAAACCTACATTACACAGAAAATGGCATAACAAGTCCCTCAATTTATAAAATGCTTCTTCAATTATCGACTCGTGCACACACTGAATGTATCGTTAGGTACAAGAAATATTATAAATACAAAGAAAACTGAAAATAAAAAATAGCAAAAATCGGAAACAAAGAATGACTTTGGGAAATGTTGAAGGAGTTTTTCATAGGAATGAAACCCGAACTCAATGCGGAGGAGGAAATTTAACATTACAGAATTCATGGATCACCAAAATAACGGTGGTTCAAACTGGTTTGTCAGAGTGTGTGTGTGCGTGCTTGCGTGTCGTTAACCAGCCGAATCCTCAACTGAAACACTATTTAGGCAAAATTCGTACATAAAACCAGTAGCGCTAATGTATTTACCTTTATAGACCACTGCAGGGGGATAGTTTTTTCTATGCCTATTGGCAGATAAATGCGATTCTAAAGGAATTCAAGAAACTGTGTATTAAAATTTGCATTGTCCAACTTGGCGATTATTAAAATTTAATGGATGTTTGCTCAAACTCCTTCCTTGGTAGAACCTCAATAGTGACATAGAAATTCATCGAAATCCAAAACTCGGAGGAATGACTTCCTCCTTGCCCGACTGATGAGAGAGAGTAATACCAAGGAAAGGGAGCTGTAATAGAGGCTAGGCGGCCATGAAAAAGGGAGGTCAAGTAGATCGGGTATCACCTGCAACTACATACGTCGAACACTTCTTCAGAAGCATTCCATCCACTCTCCAATAGGGACGGTATGCCATGCACAGTCTCCTGTCCAGACCGCACGCACATAGATGTAGGCTTTTGCGCGCAAGTCCGACCTATGGATAGGCCTCTTATGCCCTAAATGAGTACTTGACATCTTAGCACTTGTACCCACGTGTAAACAGGTCTCTTTTTTAGCTACAAGTGACAACCGCAAGTACAACTAAATGGTATTGGATCGTATTTACTACGGTCACGCAAGCTCCCCCATGATTTTTCTACTATGCAGCAGTTCTCCTTTGACACATCATGTTAACAGCCTAATAAGTGTTTAGGGCCAAGTTAGTTACTCGACAGACTGTACTGAATGCTACTTGTGCACTATGTGTGAACGTGTACTTGACACTTGTCACAAGACCGGCTCAGTGAGAGGGACAAGTTCTAACCTCGTGTAAACTTGTCATTAGAAAAGTGAGTCTCCGTTACTACACAACTATTTCCTACATTTCCGTACAAGGAATGGTCGCTAAAAATTGACATATATATATATATATATATATATATATATATATATATATATATATATATATTACACACACACACACATATATATATATATATATGAATAAATATATATATATGAATGAATATATATAAATCTCCACAGTCCTGCTAGCAATCATAACTAAGTATAATTGACAGTAGGGTCACAGTATTTTTGGTTACGATTGATTACTTTATGGGTGGTTTTGTACAATTGGGAGGGTGGCAGACTTCCCAAAACTACTATTTAAAAAAAAAAAATAGTCCTGTAACAGGCCAGGAGGGCAGATACTTTAGAGGTATCTGATTATTCACCGTTAGGCAGACTAGGGAGATAGTGTGGTCAGTACTATGCTCCGGCCCCTGATTTTCCCCTTTGCTAATTTAATTAATTAAAGGCTGGATGGGCCTAAGGACTGCCAAGGAGCCACGAACGAAGACACTAGAAGGTTTTGAGCTCAGGTCCTCCTCGACATATTAGTCGAGTGCTCTGCCATTGAGCTAACCTCGCCCACTTCCAACACTACTATAGTCCTGCAATATATAGACATCACGTCTTTCAGGACCCTCCATACCTTTTCTCTAGAAGTGTTATTTCATACATTTACCAACCTTTAAAAAAAAAAATCCATCTTAAATTGAACAATTTTTTCATAAAAGCAAAACGGAAACGGGATGTTTATCAATCAGGCACATTGTCATCGAGACGTGACGCAGTTTTCCTTGCCAAGACTCACGTTGAGAATCACCTGTGGACCTATCGCTTTGGAGTTGTTACCCACAAGAAGGACTCGCAGGAACTGCAACATCTTCGCGCGGTTACGTTCATATCCCTAGTGCGATTACTAAAGGAACATAGCAGCTATCGGTATGTTTTGATCTTTCGTTAAAAATATAAAATAAATTCTCAAAGAGAAGGAAGCTTAAGGCGCCACATAAGGAAACTGACAGTTTCCTAAGCGGAAGGGATTCTCCCGCCATCTTGACACTCACTCTAGGAAAACGCTATTACCAATACATTTCTTATTTTCTTAGCTTTACTAAAACACTCATTCCACCGTTAAATAAACTGAGGTAAACAGTTTAAAGTGGTTAAAGTGAGGTAAACAGTGACAAAACCCGTTTAAAAGAACAAAACTAACACTTTCGTGGTTTTAAGCTCTTATTTCTCCGACTGACATCGCCCCATCGAAATTTACTTCAGAATCTTTTTTGTAGAGATTTACTGAGCTTTTGAATGGCCAATAAACCTATAAAACGAGTACTTGCAAGCATATGAAGTAAGCGCAACTATTTTTTTCGTGCGAATTTCGCCCAAAAACCATGTTCCGGTGGACGGATTCTGCTGGTTAACGAACTTGACCTTTCAAATTAGACGATAGATTTTTGTACCAAGTTTCATCAAAATCAGACCATCGTCTGGGACCTAGAGAGCAAACAGACAAATATATATATATACACACAAATTTGAACCACCATTATTTTCGTTCTCTAGGGGTTCTGTAACGTAAAATTTTCTACTCGGCAGTTCCGGATTGCGTCATGAGGTAAACCCTATAAGCGGGGTCCCTCCCTATAAAGGGAGGGAGGAACCGCGCTAAAACAGCGAAGGAGAAGACTCTTCCAAACAATGACGACAGAGATATGCTTCTCACAGAGAGGTGCAGGGTCACTTTAACAACAAAGAGGTTATAATTAGGCATCTGAGTAAGAGCTAGGTGACGCAATGATCTACTAACGGTTATCAGTATTGACAAGGGAGTACATTAATCACTCTACTCTCGCACATTTAGGCTTGTCCCATACCAAAGAGGAAGCAATAATTCAATATCTGACGTATTCAAGGGAGGAAAAATATGCTACGATAAGATCTTATCGTCCACTCGAATCATCTTTCCGTTTTCTCGAGTTTTAACAATGTTATCTAACAAAAATAATTATTACTTTTATTTTATATAATTCAGTAAATATTTGTCTTTATTTAAACTCAGTCAATAGTATGGTACATTTTGAGTGAATCCTTTACAAGTAGAATACAAAAATCGTGATGAACAACAAAAAGATTTACTAGAACATGACAAATGTATGGGATAGTTGAATCATGAAGGTTGTAAAACGAAGTATTTCCTTCAAAGCATTGTATTCAGAGCCTTTCTCGGGACGGTTGCTACTGTGAACTTTGTTTTGATGAAGTCTTGCAGTGCAACCTCAATAGATATCTTTCCTTCGAAATAGGATTGAAGATCGGCAATGGTAGATTGATAAGGTGAGAGTTATCCGAGCGAAATGAAGACAATAGCAACTAGAAGGAATGGATTATACAACAACCAAGGGGAGAGACGCCAATAGCATTCCACTTGAATGGGTTCGTTACATCATCCGATAAACAGGCAGTCTATACCAAATACTAGATACTTGGTATAACCACTCCAGAACCATTCAGGATCGGATATACATTGGATACATGCTGTCTCATAGGGATAGATTCCGTATACATTGGATACATGCTGTCTCATAGGGATAGATTCCGTATACATTGGATACATGCTGTCTCATAGGGATAGATTCCGTATACATTGGATACATGCTGTCTCATAGGGATAGATTCCATATACATTGGATACATGTTGTCTCATAGGGATAGATTCCGTATACATTGGATACATGCTGTCTCATAGGGATAGATTCCGTATACATTGGATACATGCTGTCTCATAGGGATAGATTCCATATACATTGGATACATGCTGTCTCATAGGGATAGATTCCATATACATTGGATACATGCTGTCTCATAGGGATAGATTCCGTATACATTGGATACATGCTGTCTCATAGGGATAGATTCCATATACATTGGATACATGCTGTCTCATAGGGATAGATTCCGTATACATTGGATACATGCTGTCTCATAGGGATAGATTCCGTATACATTGGATACATGCTGTCTCATAGGGATAGATTCCGTATACATTGGATACATGCTGTCTCATAGGGATAGATTCCGTATACATTGGATACATGCTGTCTCATAGGGATAGATTCCGTATACATTGGATACATGCTGTCTCGTAGGGATAGATTCCGTATACATTGGATACATCATGGTGTCTACTACTTTCGTGAAAGCCAATTTCGTGACTTTTTCGTGACATTTTCATGACTTGAAATGAAAATTTCGTGCCCATTAAAAAGAAAATAGTTTCACTTAAAAAGAGAAAGCCATAAGTATTAGCTTAAAATTATTTGTAAATTAAACGGATTACCGTGACACCTATAAACTCACAATTTTACAAACATTTAAAACAATTAATAAAACTGTATAAAATGTACATAAAAAATCTCGTTTTTAGATTCGGGACTTTACTCTTGGATTGCGAGCGGTAGGGCTTGTCGCAACTCTAACCCCTTTATAGAATAGCCTTTCATGCCTTAAATAAAGTATCGATAAGACCATTTTTTATTATATTATATCGTCAATGGATAAATTATGTTGGTTCCTATATTGCTCCGATTTGCATATTCGTAAGTTTGGCATGGTAGGGACGATATGTTAAAGAGGATAGTTACATTAATTTTAAAAATGAAGACATGATGACTCTAGAATGACTACTCAAAAATATTAAACAATTGTAGCAGAAATCTAAATTTCTAAATAAATTACTAACTAAATATTTATTGCCAATGTACATAATTTAGTCAATTAAGGCCCAGCGCACACAGTGCGACTGTTCTGCAACTCCCGTTGCAAACCAGTTGCGCCTGAAACCAGTTTGCAACTGAAACAAAACTTCTGTCCGCACACGGGTCTACTGGCAAAAGGCTAGTTATAAATATGTTGCGCCTATGATGCAGTAAAAGTGGAATGTTTACTTAGTGTGGTACATGTTTGTTTTAAGGTCTTGGCTTGGCCTTGTGAGCTTATTATGTCAGACTCAGACAAAGAAGACGTTGGGGTCATTTTGTCTCAACACACTTTTATGACATTTTTTCCTTCACCAGCTCTAATTATGATGGCATTTGGTACATGGGTTACCTTCATAAAGACTAAGAAAAACACCAAATTTCAGCTTAATGTCTCAAACGGTTTCCAAAATACAACCATGTAAAGTTTTCAAGAAGTGGTCAAAATCTTGCTGCGGCAAAATATATAGTTCCACTCCTGTTTACGGTAGACACATGATGGTGTCAATTTTTAGTTCTTTATATGTACTTTAAAATGACATGTAACACATACGCTGTACTTGTGTACTATTCGCTGATGTATTATGTACTGTGAATCCAAAACCTCTAACAAGGAGAATTTACTTCCTATCCGGAGATGAAATTTTTAGAAGCAATGAAATGTTATTCCAGTACCTCTAAAACATGTGTTTAAAATTTCCAACCACTTTCACAGTTTAACATTTATAAATATGAAAATTACTGATAATATTTATGTTTTATTTAAGCTGCCAGTCACCTAAAATATTTTGAGTACAATGTCATTTATTTTTAGAAAAATATTCTAAATTGAACTAATTACAACAAATTATTAATGTAAACAATTTTTTTAAAATAAGCTTTGCAATTAAAATAATAAAATTGTTGTTTAAAATATTTGCAATAGTAAAGTTTGGATTTAATTTTACAATTATGAATTAAAAAGCTTTTATATATAAAAATACGTAAAAATAGTCCAAAGCCGCCTTCAGTTTTAAATTATTTTAAAGATTAACACTATATGGCGGTTAAAACATCGGCTAAACACCACTTGGTCTTGTACAACGAAACTGCAACCGCATTTCATCAAAATCGGACCATTTTTGAACGGCAGAGGGCGAACAGACAAATACACGCATATATATACAGGGTGTCCGCAAAATAAACGGCAAAACTTTGGGAGTCTACACAGGATGAAAAAAGAAAGAAAAAAAGTCCTTTGGAATTTTTCTCGTTTTTGCTTCTTTTCCGAGAAAAACGCAAAAACCTAAAACACAATTGTGAATAGGCATTCTTTCTTAATGCCTTTATAAAAATAATTAAAAGTATATGTTTATCTTCTCCACCTTCCACTCACTCTTCCAGCCCCACCACCATCTTTACCCCTGTCTGAAATTGGTTAGACATTAACTATCCATGGCGTTGGTAGAACTTGGTGGGTCGGTATCTTGGCCGGCTCGATCTTCCGACCTCATGTCCTTGAATTTCGTCGCATGGAGACACATTAATGATTTGGTCTACAGGGAGCACATTGACGCAAGGGAGCACCATCCATCGCAGCAGAGCAATGCATAAATGTCATCCAGTCTGTCATTATACGATGTGAAACATGTATTGTTGCAAGGGGCCAATCCTTTGAACAGTTTTTTAATTGATTGTCAGAAATTATTAGAAGAAGAAATTATTATTTTTTTTAATTATGTATGCGTCTAAAGTGTTAAATGTTAAACTGTTTTAAGAATTGAAACTTTATTTTTCATAAGAATTGAAAGTTTTTCTGTTTTGTGTTAGCACTTTCCTCTGAAGAAAAGTAGCTATTTTAAATAGTTTAACGTGCAGCTTTACTTGCTGTAATTTAATTTTTTCGCCCAAGCAGATTTTTCGTTGTTTTGTTTTTGGGGGGCGGTAACTGGGTAGAGGGGGTGGAAGATATGGAATATGTGTAAGAAAACATATACTTTTAAAATGATTCTTATATAGGTGTTATGCAAGAATGCCTATTCACAATTGTGTTTTCGTTTTTTGCGTTTTTCTCCGAAAAGAAGCAAAAACGAAAAAAAAAAAAGTCAAAGGACTTTTTTCATCCTGTATCAAATCACGAAGTTTTGCCGTTTATTTTGGGGACACCCTGTATATATAATAACATAAACAGAGTATCCCCAAAATAAATGGCAAAACTTCGGGAATCGTTGCAGGATGAAAAAAGAAAGAAAAAAAGTCCTTTGGCATTTCTCTCGTTTTTTATTCGTTCCCAAGAAAAACGCAAAAAACAACACAATTGAGAAAAGGCATTCTTGCATAATGCCTATATAAAAATCATTAAAAGTATATGTTTTACCTTCTAACCCCTCTACCCTCCCACCTCTTCCCCCCCCCCCAAAAAACAACAAAAATCTTCTTGGTCAAAAAAATTAAATTACGGAATGTAAAGCTGCAAGTTCAACATAATTAAAAAAATAGCTACTTTTCTTCAAAGGAAAGTCATAAAACACAAAACTACAAAACTTTCAATTCTTAAAACAATTTAACATTTGACACTGGACGCATACATAAATATAAAATAATAATTTATTCTTCTAATAATTCCTAACAATCCATTTACAAACTGTATAAAATATATCACCTTGTATATATATATATATATATATATATATATATATATATATATATATGTCTGAACCACCTTTATATTCGTGATCTATGAGGTCAGAAACATGAAATTTTTGTGTTGGCATTTCCAGATTGCGTCATGAGGTTAACCTCATAAGCGGGTTTCCTTCTTTTGAAGGGAGGGAGGAACCGCGATAAAATGATAGATGATAGATTAGATTTCCCTCCATAGGGAGGAAACCCGCTTTTGGGGTTGGCATCATGACGCAATCCGGAAATGACGAAATGAAAATTTCACGTTTCAGATCTCATAGATCACGAATATCACGGTTGTTGAAATTTATATATATATATATATATATATATATTTCTCTGTTCGCTCTCCCACCGGCCCAAAATGATCCGATTTTGATGAAATTTCGTACAATAATCGTTCGTCTAACTTGAAAGGTCAAGTTCGTTAACCAGCAGAATCCGTCCGCCGGGACATGGTTCTGCACAACTATGTAATTCCTACCAACTGGAGGATCATCAATAGCATTTTCTATACACAACTTTAAGGCAGGTATTTAGTGGACAAAGATTAATTCCAGAAACTTCGCTGAATTTAGCTCTTTGATGGGAGATCTTTAAATTAAAAAAATTTTGTGACATGGTTTCCAAATTCGTGACTTTTTCGTGATTTTCATGCCCTATTTTTCATTTCGTGACATTTTCGTGCAGTAGACACACTGTACATGCTGTCTCATAGGGATAGATTCCGTATACATTGGATACATGCTGTCTCATAGGGATAGATTCCATATACATTGGATACATGCTGTCTCATAGGGATAGATTCCGTATACATTGGATACATGCTGTCTCATAGGGATAGATTCCGTATACATTGGATACATGCTGTCTCATAGGGATAGATTCCGTATACATTGGATACATGCTGTCTCATAGGGATAGATTCCGTATACATTGGATACATGCTGTCTCATAGGGATAGATTCCATATACATTGGATACATGCTGTCTCATAGGGATAGATTCCGTATACATTGGATACATGCTGTCTCATAGGGATAGATTCCGTATACATTGGATACATGCAGTCTCATAGGGATAGATTCCGTATACATTGG
Organism: Gonocerus acuteangulatus; assembly: GCA_946811695.1. Taxonomy (NCBI): domain Eukaryota; kingdom Metazoa; phylum Arthropoda; class Insecta; order Hemiptera; family Coreidae; genus Gonocerus; species Gonocerus acuteangulatus. Next base: position 159,204,995 of record OX328123.1, read on the forward strand.
ATACATGCTGTCTCGTAGGGATAGATTCCGTATACATTGGATACATGCTGTCTCATAGGGATAGATTCCATATACATTGGATACATGCTGTCTCATAGGGATAGATTCCGTATACATTGGATACATGCTGTCTCATAGGGATAGATTCCGTATACATTGGATACATGCTGTCTCATAGGGATAGATTCCGTATACATTGGATACATGCTGTCTCATAGGGATAGATTCCGTATACATTGGATACATGCTGTCTCATAGGGATAGATTCCGTATACATTGGATACATGCTGTCTCATAGGGATAGATTCCGTATACATTGGATACATGCTGTCTCATAGGGATAGATTCCGTATACATTGGATACATGCTGTCTCATAGGGATAGATTCCGTATACATTGGATACATGCTGTCTCATAGGGATAGATTCCGTATACATTGGATACATGCTGAGTATCTCGCAATCATTCCCTGTTCCCTAGATACATGCTGCGTTCCCCAGATACATGTCGCATTCCTCGGATACATACTGTATTCATCGGTTACATGCTGCGTTCCCCAGGTACGTGTTGCATTCCTCGGATAGATACTGTATTCATCGGTTACATGCTGCGTTCCCCAGGTACGTGTTGCAAACCTCGGATACATTCTTCATTCCTCGGATACATACTGTATTCATCGGTTACATGCTGCGTTCCTCAGGTACGTGTTGCAAACCTCGGATACATTCTGCAGTCGTCGGATACATGCTGCATTCCCCAGATACATGATGCATTCCTCGGATATATTCTGCAATCGTCGGATACATGCTGCATTCCCCAGATACATGTTGCCTTCCTCGGATATATTCTGTATTCATCGGATACATGCAGCGTTCCCCAGATACATGTTGCATTCCTCGGATACAAACTGTATTCATCGGATACATGCTGCATTCCCCAGATACATGTTGCATTCCTCGGATACATTCTGTATTCATCGGATAGATGATCCGTTCCCCATTGCATTCCTCGGCTACATTCTGTATTCATCGGATAGATGCTCCGTTCCCCATTGCATTCCTCGGCTACATTCTGTATTCATCGGATACATGCTGCGTTCCCCAGATATATGTTGCATTCCTCGGGTACATACTGTATTCATTAGATGCTGGGGAACGCACCACTTTATTTACTATACCGAAAACTCAGTATTTCTTTAAAAACCCAAGTAGTTTTTAAAAAAGAAAAAATTTTGAGTAGCTCCTTTATATTTTCAGATAGAACGCTCATTTTTGCTCATATGAACTACAAATGATATGAAGTATAAACCCCTAAAGTTATGAAATCTCAATGCGGGACACCCTGTATAGCGGATCAACGTTTTGTTGTTTCGGAATGGGGTTTCTTTACGGTATTATTGCAACAGAAGAGAGGATAAGCAAAATCCTCGATTTGTTAAGCCAAACTATCACTACACCAAACTAACAAAGATCATTCGTTTTTGGTACCACTTACGGCTCATTTAGAACCCAACAGATATATCTGTAATGCAGATCCGACGAACCGCTGGTCACCCCATTTCCTACAGTTGAAACGAGACTCTAAGATTACATATTCTAAAATACATGAATACAAGCCGAACAAACAGGAATAATATCCTTCTGCCGACTGAATAAACCGCACTCTCCTGAATTTTGCAGGCATAAGCTGAGCGATAACCGACAGTGGCAAGATTCTACCGAATAATAATGGCAGATTAAATCACTAGAGAAAGGACGAATGCAGCGACGGTGAATTTAAAAATGATTTTATAAACTATTTGAGAAAGATAACCATAACGCCTCGATTCAGACGGATTTCACATTCACAACTGAAATCCTGTTGCTCTCAGATCATGTTTGGCGGGAAACTACTAGACCTCAACAAAAATGAAATGCCTTCAGAACAGGGTGGGTTCTAAATTATCCGAAACACGGCAAGGCAATACTCGGTCGTGGGTCTGCGTAATTATCGTCATTGGGTCTCTCGTGGTCTAGTGGCTAGCGCCTTAGATTCATAAGCGGGAGATGGTGGGTTCGATCCCCACCGGCGGCAGCAATTTTCTCCTATATATATATATATATATATATATATATATATATATATATATATATATATATAATGGATAGTTGTATGCCTAATATCGGAGGCTGCTAGCTACGTTAACAGTCACATACATACACACAAGAACACAAATGCGTATATAAATGTGTATGTGTGTATATATATATATATATATATATATATATATATATATATATATATATTTATATCAGGGCTATCAGATGTTTTTCCATATTCAGTGTTTTATTGAATCTTGGACGGACATTGTAATAAATTCTTGCTCGAACGTCAGAAAATAGAGCTTATATAATAAGGAAAAAATACAAACAAAGGTAAAATATATATTGAATTTAAGCTCTATTATCCTCAAGACTTTTTACAAAAATCTTTGAGAAGATTTAATCAGGGTTTACAATGGACTACCTCGACACGCGTGGGATCCTTGAGTCTATATCAAAGATAAATTACCAGTTTGCTGTCTAAAAGGAAAAGTTAGAGCAGAAATTGTGAAAGGACCAAGGACTAATTGAAAACGTGGAAGGCTTGTCGGCATCCTAATCGATATTCTTCAGATAAGGAGCAATGTTTGATTAAATCCTAACGGATCGATGAGTTTCAAGAGGACAATGACAGCTTTTGATAAAAACAAGCCCAGCTGTCATCTACACCTGGTCTGCTTCCCGGTCACAACCTCTCCGGGAAATTATCCTTTATATTCGGCCATTTGCAAAGCTGAACGGTATTGCACCTGTCTCATTCAATCCGAAGAATTAACTTCATATTTCGATGAATTTAAAAATGATTTAATCACATATTTAAATATAGATATCACTTCATTAAAAAAAAAAAAATAAATATATAGTGTAATAAGCAGGGATCGGATTCGTAGGTTTTCACCTTTTGTTTTCCTTTCCCCTAAACATGATAATGATCGGTTATAGTCGGAGAGCTGGCAACGCACTTTTCATGAAGTGTTTTATGCACCCTGAAATTTTGCTACAATTTTGCTCAACCTATTCCAACATTTTCCATATCCTCAAAACTTCCTGTTAGGTAATCCCACCCCGTTCGTTATCCTGCTCCCACACACCTGTCTTATCCTTCCCTGGACCTGGAAAACCCCTGGCACGTCCTTTATCTTTACCGAGGTCGTTTCCCTCCGTCCATATTTCCATCTCCATTTCTCCCCACCCCGTCCCCCTCCATCCCCTCCTGTCTAACCCTGGCCCTATCCTTCCTGTCTTCAGAAATGAGGAGCTTAGTATCAAAGTTGGACAACTCCACTTTTGCTTTTTTTACAGGAGAGGCAAAAAACCACATCTACTATATTGATGCCAGTATCATGGTGATTTTTTTATATGTTATTCTTATAGGCCTCAGAAACCTTATTTCAAAGGCACTACAAAATTATATAAGTATTAAGGCCGTAATTACACTTTAAATAGTGGAGTTGTCCATGTTTGAAACCAAGTCATGGAGTTGTCTGTTTTTGAAACCAAAGGGAGCCATTTGAAAATTGAACCTATCCTTTTTTTAAACCAAACAAATATGAATTTGGTATGCTCGAGGGTGTTTTAATATAATGTAATTATGTCTAATGTATTAAATCAAAATTATATAGTTAAAAATTACATGAAAAATGTTATTTAAATACATTTTGACAAAACTGAAATGAAACTAAATTATCCTTATTTTATTAAGATTAGAAAAAAAGTGGTACTTAGCTATCCTCTTCGCACAGTTTTACCTATAACTACATGTATTGAAGTGGCTGTGCTATAATTTTCATCGCCGTACTCCGCCATACCTGTGCACAGCTAATAAAATAAAGTTATCAATTAGCGATGCGATTATTTTATGAAAAACGAGTTAACCATTATTATTTTCTGCAGAGAGTTGTTGAAAAGTTTTTAATAGCAAATAACTGAACATTAACGATGAGATCTATTTAATATCTAGTGTGAAACTGTCAATATTTATTTGTTATACGCGAAAATTTAAATAAAGAGGAATATGTCGAGAACAGTTACCAGTATTACATTAGTTGTTAATTAATTCACTTCGGGTCTTGAAAATACATTTGGAAGGATACATAGCTCTACCACTTCAGTAAAGTATGAATATTTTAAATTAAATACTTGCTGTTTTTCACGGTTGTTGTTGTATAAAGCCCGTTTATTAATAAAATAATTATTCTATATAATTGGTAGTGGTCTCATTCGACTCGGCACAAAAGAAATTCTTCAAAAATCATACCTAAATCAGAAATATTCAAGTACCTAGAGGTTTTGTCCCAAAATCTGGCATTCGGAACCACAGTGTGCCGGATAACAGCTAGTTATTAATAAGAATTTTCGCCAAATGCACTTATTACAAGTAACTATAAACATTCAGTCATGATGGATTTGCAGTGCATGTTGGGAGCAGATTGCATGAATGCAAGCTTCTCATTCATTGGCTACTGATGGAGTTGTCATTTTTTGAAACCAAACTATGTTGGAATTGTCCATATTTTGATTCTGAACGGTTGAAATAAACGCTATTTTACCTATTTTCTGTCCGTTTTTAATGAAAAACAGTTGTAAAATCGAATGCAGCATAAAAATCCACTTAAGAATCGACAAAAATCTCAAAACTGAAAAAAATGGAGTTGTCCAACTTTGATACGAAGCTCCTCAAATGTTCTCTACTTGAAACGGGACAGTTCTCAATCTTCTCGATAAGTATTTTACTACGCCACTTGTTCTGTATTCTCTTGTATACCATACACATGTATATTTATTTAGATTTCTATTATTAAACTATATATATATTCACTCATATATGTACTCATATTTTTGTTAATTTATCCATCCTTTTTTGTCATTGTTATACCATATATGTTTTTACAGCCCTGAAGATGGCTTGTATAGCAAGCCGAAACGTTGGCAGCAATAAATATACATTTTAATAATAAAATGTGTTTTATTAAATAAGAACATTGACTGAAACCCCGACGATTAAAAAATTGTAGTTTACTGTAACAAGGGGTAATACCTATTTTTTTTCATAATTTTATTTTTAAATGTTTGCATGATTTAATTATTTTTTGGACCCGGCGGCCGTGAGTGTCAAGGCTTGAGCACTTAACACTCCGTGCCAAAGATCGTGGGATCGATTCCCACTATGGACCATTATTCCTACAAATACACCATCTTTTTTAGAACAGGCTATGTTGTAAATTGTTTTCAGACTTTACCTTCGACTAAGTGATGATAAACATTAAACACTATCTCCCTTGTCTTTTGGGAACAATAGAACTTTAAGGTGGAGTTGCTTTCCCCTTAAGGGGCTTAGGTTCTATCTGTCTCCCTTGCGTCCAAAGCCTTCCAAGAGAGGCCGAGAGAGGCCATCTCAAAGCCTTACAAGAGAGTCTGAGAGCGGCCATCTCAAAGCCTTCCAAGAGAGGCTACCTTGGCTGGTGCGGAGAGCGGTCATCTCAAAGCCTTCCAAGAGAGGCTGCCTCGGCTGGTGCCGAGAGCGGTCATCTCAAAGACTTCCAAGAGAGGCTGCCTCGGCTGGTGCCGAGAGCGGTCATCTCAAAGACTTCCAAGAGAGGCTGCCTCGGCTGGTGCCGAGAGCGGCCATCTCAAAGCCTTCCAAGAGAGTCTGAGAGCGGCCATCTCAAAGCCTTCCAAGAGAGGCTATCTCGGCTGGTGCCGAGAGCGGTCATCTCAAAGCCTTCCAAGAGAGGCTGTCTCGGCTGGTGCCGAGAGCGGTAATTTCAAAGCCTTCATTGCTCATAAATGAGACAGAATCAGTTTTTATGGCGTTAAACGTGTTTAGTTCATTAAATGGCTAGGGCCTCTCCTGGGACGTACTTATTAGTGTAAAAATCTCAAAATTGTTAAATCTTTCAAATAAACTAAAGGTAACGAAGAGCTGCATCAACTTGACGTGCAAACGCATTAATCTTCAGCAGAAATCGGAGAATGGCGGGGATTAAACTTATCAGTAATTACTGATAAGAAATATGAAAGGGAAATTCTCGACCCTGGAAGCAGATGTACAATGGCTGGTTCTCGCACAAACAATAGGATAACAAATTAATTTCTGCAATACTTGTGGCCTCGAAACAGCAATAACACAATCCAGTATTATGTTTAATATATGTTTAATATATGTTATATATATATATATATATATATATATATATATATATATATATATATATATTGCTATATATATAGCAATAGCAATCTCCCTTCGACAAATAGGCTAAAGCCCCATATAATGAAAAAATGATTTATTAAAATAATAAGCGAACGAATAGTTTGGTTTCTGCTAAGAAAGACAGGCTTATTTTCAGAAAAATTTATAATTTGAATCAAATTGTAATAGGAACACCTTCAGGCGGGTCCTCTCCCAAAAAACTCAGAACCTATATGAACAAAGCCATCTGTATGTTCATCAAGTCTAGGTAAATAAACAAAGGATCTTATCGGCGTCATCTAAGCCTGAACAGATCTTCCTGAGAAAGGAAAAGTTAATTTCAGCACGCAGCATTTATACAGGGAAATTTTCCTGATGGTTCCGCCATTTCCAAATTCCCATTTCAAGGAAACAGGACAGTACGTGACACAATATAAAAACTTATTATTTCCCGAGACTGATAACACTAGAAGAGTTACAATATCGCATCCAACAATCCAAGAATCAAAAAGCTCCTGGATTCGACAATATTATATATGAAACCTTCAAAAGTCTCACTCCGGAGTGGGAGCATTATCTTCTCAACCTATTTAATATAGTGATGGAGAGTGACAGACTCCCTCAGCAGTGGTCTAAATCAAAACTATATTTGCTCTTCAAGAAAGGAGATAGGAAATATACGGATAATTACAGAGGTATATCCCTCTTAAATACAATCTTCAAGTTATTTACCAGTATTCTGGCAAGGAGGATTATTCAGTCGGCCGAATCTGAAAGGCTTATACCTGAAGAACAAGCAGGGTTTAGGAGTGGTAGAGGATGCAAGGACCACATTAATGTCTCTGGTCGGTATTAAATTTAGATCAGAAGGCAGCTACTTATATGCTGCATTTATAGACTTCAGGAAAGCCTTTGACTCCATCAGCCACAATCTACTATGGGAGAAACTCTTTTCATTCGGACTTGGAGGGAAACTCATAAGGATAATGAAGCTGCTGTATGACAATGCTACAACTCAAATCACAATCAAAGGACAACTCTCAGAAAACATAGATATAACATCTGACCTTTTGCAAGGGGAAAGCCTCAGCCCAACACTTTTTATCCTCATCATATCTGATATAAACCAATTTTTCCAAGATAATTGAGCCACAGGCATAAGTATCGATAGCACTCATGAAGTAAAAGTGCTCTTACTAGCAGATGACATTATTCTTCTAAGTAACACTTGGCAAGAAGCACAAAAGAAATTGAACATCCTACAACAGTACTGCGAAAATAACTCCCTAATTGTAAACGAGAAAAAATCCAAGGTTGTGGTATTCCATAAATCCCCTAGGATGAAGAAACTCAAGCCACTTTACTGGCAGGAGAAAAAGCTGGAATACACCAAGGCCTATACTTACTTAGGAGTACTTTACACTTCCTCAGGAAAATTTAGTAAGGCATCTGAACATTTTATCCAGAAGTCCTCTGTTGCCATGGGAAAAGTACTGGAGATTTTGCGAAAAGGCAGAAGCGATTCATTGGAAACAAAAATAGCTCTTTTCGATTCTACGGTGACTTCAACCCTTCTCTACTCCTCTGAAATATGGAGCTTGAGATACCTGGATGCTATTGAAGTGGTGCAGCTAAAGTTCCTGAAGCAACTATTTAGGTGACCAAGGAACACTGCCAACTACATTGTACGTCTCGAGAAAGGCAGAAACCCCTTAAGTGCCAGGGTTATGAAGAGGGTTATAAATTACTGGTATAAATTGGCGCTTATGCCTGAAGAGAGGTTACCAAGACTCTGCTTCAACAAAATAATTTCGTTGGATACAATGAATCCTGATATCAACTTTAATTGGGTCACACAAGTCAGAACAATAGCTGCTCACTATGGCTATAAAGAAGATTTGATATAATATACTCAACCGGACTATTAAAACATAGCCATGAAATAATGGAAAAAATAAGAAATCATAATTTATGTACTGACATCAATCTATCCATAAACTCCAACTACAATCCAATATACAGAACTATTTCCAGCTTCAATATTTCCAGCCCAGAGTCCTATCTGATCTATAGAACTATTTCCAGCCCAGAGTCCTATCTGATCTATAGAACTATTTCCAGCCCAGAGTCCTATCTGATCTATAGAACTATTTCCAGCTTCAATATTTCCAGCCCAGAGTCCTATTTGATGTATAGAACTATTTCCAGCTTCAATATTTCCAGCCCAGAGTCCTATAGCGAATACCGAGGTATCAGCTCCAATTCATGCTGCTTTCTAATGGGGAATGGGCTAAAAATATCAGAGTTTCATTGATATTCTGCCGTCCTACTCCAACGGTTAGGATGTTTACAGAAATAGAATAACGTCAGACCCAAAAATAGTGTCGGTTGTACACACACGGATTCAAGCAAGGAGAGAACAACATAATTGCGAGAGGAAGTACAACAAATCTACGACACATTGACAACTGAGGCATGAGCCCCGACATCCATGGTGTGGCAAGGGACCTTCTTAACGGGCCTTGAGATAAGAACAATTCCTGCCACCTGAGGGAATCGAACCAAGCCTCTCCTGCATGAGCCCCATCTACGTATACAAATTTCCATGCAAGGTAAGAGCCATAAATAAAGAAAGAAAGATGCTCACAGATGTGTTTTAGTGGAGTCCGCCACCTGAATCTGGACAATCCTTATCAGGATGACAGGTAACAGCAATAATCCAGGAAAACAACTTAAGCCCCCTATAATTGGGATAAACACCTTAACTCCACAAACTAGATACAGTACTACAGCTACAGTGGCTCGAGAATGATGAACTTCCTGTCAAAAAGGTCTCCGCCACAAGATATGACAAGAGTATATTCTTCGTTGACTTCCATGGTCCATGTTACAATATATAATTTTAACAGAAAATATGGTTACAAAGTTATAGATACCCGTCTTCCCACGGAAACCAAGATTTTATTGGCTGCACAGAACCCAACAGCGTGGAAAGAGTCGACCAATCGGGAGTGTGGAAAGGCCGCCTACGACCCCGACAAGGTATAAATAAGACCCAGATTGAAAACTATCTTCAATAAGTCGACAAGGTCATATCCAGAAGACCTAAAACATTAAGAACTATACACTTTGCTCTAAATTTTGTTTAACCAATTTCTTTCTCAAAACGAACTGCTTAATCTATTTATATTCAAGATTTAAACAATCTTCAACCAATGCCTTCAAAGGAACAACATTACGCCAGATTTCCTGGTCCCAAAGCTGAAAGGAAGTATTAAGCAAAAATAGTCCCACGCAGTAAAGTACATTACGATCCATTTTATACAGCGGTTTTTGCTGCCTAAGGGTAGAAACACGCATACAGCAGAGTGGAGCGCAACGCCAGAATCAATTCCAGTAGAACTCTGTTTGTAATACACTTTTCAGAACTACTATAAATTTTCAATAAGTTGGCGGCCAAAATCTTGGGTATTTTCAATGCCACACTGGAAACTTCACCGCCCCACCCAAAAAAAAAAATTTGAACGACTGGTTTTTCGAAATATTAGGGGAATTACGAGCCCCTGTGCAAATAACTTCACGGGCCCCTTAACCCCTCCCCTCACTTACAACTTCACACAAAATAAAATCAACTTCATAAAAAAAATTAAATTCATTAGTAATTGAACAGAATGGGAATTTGTTGGTATATTTTTCCCAGACCAATCGTTCTCCTTGCACCCCTCCTCGTGGAGGCCCTGTATAAGGGTAGTAAAAAGTCAACATTTTTTGTGAAAGAAATTTCACTAACCGCAAACGTAATGAATGCTAAAGCATCATTATTTTTTGAAAATGCCTGAAAATAATAACATTCTAAATTGAATAATAAGGAATATAATCCTGATTCAGTATTATATTTTTAAAAATATTTACCAGGTTAAAAACGACATTAAGGCCAATCCCTCCATAAATATTTATTTGGCTTTCGAGACATACACCACATCATCACTGCTAGGAGAGATGTTGTAGCACTAAACAGGAGTCACGAAGATGTTCCTACTTCAGCCAGTGAATGGTTATTAAAACACACAAGACTATAGACATATTGACTGAAACAGTTATTGTTGGAATATGAATAGAAAACACTCTCACAAATTGCCTCTGTACTTCCTTTGTACTGTAAGAAGCATTGGTTTCTAGCGAACAAATGCCAAGACACTGTTAATGACAAAACAAGGAAGTCACCTCCTTATCACTCGGATCGGTGTAGTGCTTTCGACAGGACAGAAGCCACTCCAAGAGAGAATAGAGTCCACTTCTTGTGTGTAACTAAATACACATTGTAATCCTTTCTACGTTAAATGTAGAACTATATTTTAACCATAGCTAAGGTACTTACATGATTTAAGAAAGTGTGGACACAATTTACGAAGGAAAGGTAAGCCAGCTTTACTAAGGGGTTTCGGTGGTCCATAGTATAAACAATTCTGAATTTTTCCTGAGGAATCAGGGCATTCTCCACAATTTCCTGTGGTTGAAAATATTTGTTTCAAGTAGGTTCAATTACAAAAGGTTACGCTATGCATACTTAAAGTATAAGACTATTGTCAAATTGATTCAAACACGACAAGCTTCAAAAAAGAATAGAAAATATTCTGAAAAGCTGTCACTGAAGCTCTTTCTATAAAAAGAAGCATTGAGTCATTTGGTGTCTAGGCATCAAATGCCAAGATGCTAAAAGCATTGTATCTTTTGATGTTTAGGCATCAAATGCCAAGACCTTAGAAGAATTAAGGCTTTTGTTTTGTAGGCTTCAAATGCCAACATATAAGAAGCATTACTTCTTTTGTTGTCTAGGTATCAAATGCCAAGACATTAGAAGCATTACGTCTTTTAGTGTCTAGGAATCAAATGCCAAGACGTTAAAAGCATTATGTATTTTGTTTTGTAGGCAACAAACGCCAAGATATTAGAAGCATTACGTCTTTTGGCGTCTAGACATCATCAAAGGCCAATATATTAGAAGCATTAAGTCTTTTGTTTTCTAGGTATCAAATGCCAAGACATTAGAAGCATTAGGTATGTATTTTGTGTTGTAGATATCAAATGCCTAGTCATTAGAAGCCACTATTAAAAAGTAAAAATAAGTGATCTTGCTATCACCAGGATAAGTATAATGTTGTACTTCATGACAGAGGTCAGGTGATGGTTATAGAAACCACCACCCAACCTCTTCAAACTACTGTAAACCAATACTTGTAAAGAATCCGGAGAATCAGATGACCTTAGAAAATTTCAAATGGAGAGCTCCAGAAATTCAATGATCTGTGTCCTATCCTCCTCAAAAAAATAAATAAGAAATGGAAGAGGATAGGACAGACATTGAGAAACTGTGATGGATAAATAGAAAAAGATGCTTCCGTGTAGAAGCTCCTGTAGGTACCAAAACATAGAAGGTCTAGAGAGACATGGAATAGAAAAGGACCTCGTCAAAGTTGTCAAAACTCGGGAAGAAACAAGAAGGCTGGGAGTTGAAAGCAGAAGACAACTACTTTTATTTTATGTTTTTGCCTACTTCTCATAGATGCTCTTTCCTCCACTAGGAATCAAATAAATTAGTAGTAGTTGTAGTAAACGTAAGACTTTTGAGAGAAACTGCTCCGCAAGAGAGAATAGTGCCCACTTATTGTCCAGAAGTACATAAATATAGTAATCTTTTGAATCTATACAAGATACAAAACTAAATGAGAAATATCGAATGTAACTAAGGTACTTACGTGATTTAAGGAATTGTGGACACCATTTATGTAGAATCGGTAAGCCAGTCTTATTGAGAGGTTTTGGTGGTCCATTGTACTCACAATTTTGAATTTTTCCTAATGAATCAGTATGGCATTGTCCATACCATATGCAGTGGTCTTCTGCAGAGATTCCCTGAAAAATGGGGGAAAAACATTTCAAACACTATGGTTTTTAAATAATACTTAAAGGTTAAAGTTTTACCTAAAGAGACTATTACATATGGAGATCTCTAGGAGAAGCTTTACTTTGTCTTCTGCTGACTGTTTCTTAAGTGAGACTCAGAAGAAAAGTATGGCTCAAAGAAAAGTGTGTTTCAAAAGAAGATTGTTGCACAAAAAAAGTCCGACCTGCAGGAACTGTAGCATCTTAGTGCGGTCCCGTTCATAGCCCTAGTGGCATTAGCAAAGGAGTAGAATCAGATATTGGTAGGTTTTGATCTTTCGTGAAAAATAAAAAATGACATCTCAAAGAGACGTAAGATTTAAGGTGCCACAGCAGAAAATTGACAGTATCATACGAGGAAATGAGTCCCCTGCCTTTTCAACGCTCACTCAAGGAAAAACTATTAAACATACGTTTCTTATATTCTTAACTTTTTGCTAAAATACTCGTTTTACTGTTAAATGCACTTTAAAAAAAAAACACAACCGACTAAAAAGTGAGTTAAACAGAGAGAAACCCCATTAAAAATAACAAAACAAACACGTTTTTCCATCCATCTTTCATGAGTGAAATTTGGGTGGAAAAATAGTAATGCTTACGTTGTTGCCTTACTAGGCTTCCTGGTACACGTTTACAGAAGTAAATGATTGTGAGAAATCTAATGAAACCATTTCCTGTGCCATATATATAACCGTTATCCAGTAAAATTGAAACTACTAGATTTTTCATTGTGATTTTTAAATGTATTTCTTCTATACCTCGAAACTGGTTGAGGAATCGAATGTAATGTAAAGCATGTTTTCAAAAGCTCAATATATTTCCTACAAATGCGATACTGTGTGAGTTTTGTTAGAGAGAATTCATTCGGAGAAATCGGTAGTTACATGGAGTAATTTCCACTTCAAGAATATTGAATTTCAAAACGTCACGTTATTTTTTTGCTTGCAAATTTTTAGTCTCTTCCGGACTGGGAAAAATTATTATTTTTTGTTTTTTATGATACTTACCACATTATAGTTTCTTGGGTTGCTGATTTTAAATCGGCTACTAATTTGTGTGTAAAAAAATGTTTAATGGCAGTTTACTTGAAAACGTAATCATATTTTTAGGTTTACTTGATGAAATATAAATTATTGTTTAACAATTGTATTTTTCCTTTAATCTAATCTCTTAAGACAAATAAATTGGCGAAACACTCATGTCGATATCATTTTCCAAACTAAGGCCTGAGAATATCATCCTTGCCAGTATGATATAATACCGAAGTCTACTGTACTCAATTGACAAGATTTTAAAATGCTCGTACGCACGTAAACATTTTGACAGATACTACCCACGTGTTTTTGCGTGGAATATCAACGTCCCGACATTAATAGCCAAATTGTCGATACACCGTTAAACACACACACACAAAAAAAAAAAAAAAATCAACGTTAAAAGTACTGGATAAAGTGAATCCCATAAATAATTACTGTATCTTGAAAATGTATAATTAATCGTAAATTTTCAAGCATCGTTTGTATTTTCTACAGTATGTTCTAGAAAAATGTATTCAATGGCGAAGACAGTGTTACATTTAGAACATTTTGGTGTTTCCTTCCTTGACATTGAAGTATTCGTGAGTGCCCAATGCGAAGACGAGTAATAACAACCTCCATTCATGATTGAGGATGATTCCAAGGCATGCATAGTATCTTTAATATATATTACTTTATTTTCAGCAATCACTGTCCATAATTAATTCCGTATCACTTCATTCGCTAATATGTTTTCAATCATATACAAACAAGAAAAACGTCCGACTCGAAGGAACTGCGTCATCTTAGTGCGGTTCCGTTCTTATCCCAAGTGTCATTAGCAAAGTAGTAAATGCAGTTATTGGTAGGTTTTGATCATTCGTCAAAAAAAAAAAAAAACAATAACCAATTAATGCGTTAGGTAAACAGAGACAAAACCCCGTTGAAAAGAACAAAACTAACAATTTTGAAGTTTTAAGCACTTATTTCTCGGATTGACATCACCTTTCGAAAATTACTTCTAAACCTTTTTTGTAGAGAATTTAGTAACCTTTCGAATGGCCACTTTCCACTTACCATGAGTTCCCAACAGTTTTCAAAATATTTTCAAATATATATGAAAATCCCAAAACTTTTCATAATAAAAAATTAATGAAATATTTTATATCTAGTACTTCCTTAGCTCCAAATGGCACCAAAATTTATATATCTTATATTGGATGAATATCAAACATCTAGAACAAGTTTCAACTGAATTATTCATTTCTGAACACCCAAACTGAAAATTAGTTTGAAAAAGTAGATATTTCAATGTTTTTCAAAAATTGTTACAGAAATCGCTTGGGCTTGGGAAAATGGTTTCATTCTTTTCCTAGATTAAGAAACCTATAAAACTAGTACCAGCATGCATATGAACTCGAAAACGTAAGCTTTCAGATTTTTTTTTTTTTTGCTCCAATTTCGCTGCAAAAGCCATGTTGTGGTGGACGGATTCTGCTGGTTAACAAAATTGACCTTTCAAGTTGGACAAAAGATTCTTGCACCAAATTTCATCAAAGCAGGACCATTTTTGAACTGTCAGGATATATATATATATATATATATATATATATATATATATATATATGGCAAAATAAATGGCAAAGCTTTGGGAGTCGATGCAGGACGAAAAAATAAAGAAAAAAGTCCGATTCGCAGGAACTGCATCATCTTAGCGCGGTTCCGTTCTTATCCGAAGTGCGATTAGTAAAGGAATAGTAGCAGCTATCGGTAGGTTTTGATCTTTCGTTGACAATATAAAATAAAATCTCAAAAAGAAGGAAGCTTAAAGCGCCACATATGGAAACTGACAGTTTTCTAAGCGGATGGGACTCTCTCGTCATCGGGACGCTCACTCTAGGAAAACTCTATTACCAATATGATTCTTATTTACGCAGCTTTAATGAAATACTCATTCCACCGTTAAATAAACATAAAAAAAAAAAGTGAGGTAAACAGTGACAAAAACCCGTTTAAAATAACAAACTAAAACTTTCGTAGTTTTAAGCACTTACTTCTCCGACTGATATTGCCCCATCGAAATTTGCTTCAGAATCTTTTTTGTAGAGAATTTAGTAAGCTTTTGAATGGTTATATCGTACTTCCCACTGTTTTGAATATATTAAGGGGGAAAAAATGGTGCTAATACCTACCGATAGCTGCTATATTCCTTCACTAATCGCACTCGAGATAAGAACGGAACCGCGCTAAGATGATGCAGTTCCTGCGGGTTGGACTTTTTTTTCAGACAAATTAATGTATTATGTTTATATTATAATATAAATATTATATTTGTAAGAAGAGCAAGTCACTTTAATTGCGGTGTAAAATATTGTCGCTAGCTAAATCTAAGTATTATATAAGCTCATAAGGAAAAAATGGTGCTAATGGCTCAGATTTCGATGCACCATAAAATAAAAAATAAGGACAATATACGAAGATTCCGAACCATTTCATGTCTGTTAATAAAATATTTTATTCTAATCCCAATTACGCTACACTTATACACAAATACATTTTTTTTAGGTACCTATTTAATACGAATAAAATAAGGTTATTATGAGCGATCTGCTGTGGCATACACCAAGTACTACCGTGTGGAGTTCAACTAGTATAGACCGGTACGTCAGTACCACTGTGGTATGTAAAGAGCGGCTGTTCTGATACTCGCAAAAATTAGAAATCCTACATTCCTACAGTTGTTTGGAGGCTTATCTTTATGACCCTAGAAAGGAACTTACAGATGACGAGGGTACACTGCGAGGTACCTGGGGACAGGGGAAATGCCCCCCACCCTAAGCCTCCTAGCTCCTCACCTTCGAATTCATATGATTTTGTTCAATGAATTTAAACAAAAAAATTAATAAATAGATAAAAACTGCTGAAAATAGGGAATACCAAAAACAATTCTAAAGAACAACACCAGTACAGTAATCTATATATTCATAGGGCATCTTCGAATTCCAAGATGCAACAAAATATTGTTTCTATTTATACGTATCCTGTTTTATTGACTAATACATTTGACTACTATAAGCAATCACAAAAATAACGAGCAGTGAAAAAAACTGTAGGAAACACACAAAAAGATTCGTTCAAATAAACAAAATTACCTATGTTTTAAGCACTTATTTCTCCAAATATGACCATCCCATCGCAAATGTCTTCAAAACATTTTTTGTAGAGAATTTAGTAACCTTTCCAATGGTAATCTTTTGCTTGCCAAGATTCCAAACCGTTTACGTGATATTAATGAAAATATACGAAGTTCCCAAAACTTTTCATGACTAAAAATGAAATATTTTATTTTAATCCTTCCTTTACTCCAAACGTAACCAAATTTTCAACATATTAGTTTTGATAAAATTCAAGCATGCAGAAAATGTTTCAACTGAATCCCATGATTCTAAGTACCAAAATCAAAGACAAAAAGTCCGACTCGCAGGTACTGCGTCATCTTAGCGCGGTTCCAGTTCATTTTTTTTTTTTTTTTTTTTTTTTTTTTTTTTTTTTTTTTTTTTTTTTTTTACGGCTCATCTACATCTAGGCCATTAGCGCCGACATCCAGGGTTTAGCGAGGAATTTGCGAGCGTGATAAAATTCCTGCCGGAGGTTGGGAATCGAACCCACCATCTCCCGCTTATGAATCCAAGGCGCCAGCCATTAGACCACGGGAGACCCCGGTTCCTGTTCATATCCCTATTCTCATTTGAAAAGCATAGAATAGAAACAGATAATATTTTCCTCGGCCTTTGTTCAAAGGGTTTTATGGCTATACCTGGGGTCGGGTCCGCAAGACCCTAGAAACCTCTTCTACCGATACTTCATTTCATACGTTTCAATGAATTGGAAAATATCAAAAATTTTCACATATTCCTGTGTTCTTTTACTATAGTAATAATTCTACAGATAAAATCAATTAAAAAATAAAATAAAAAAACCAACAGCATAAAGGCAATTGAAAATATTCAAAAGACGTCATCGAATCATTTTCTCTTGGCAAGCTATATTTCTAAAGATGAATTGTTTTTCTTATTTTGCCTAATCTGTTTTATTGTAAAATACATTATCCAATTATAAGCAATTAAAAAATAACAAGGAATAAAAACAGACAAAAAGAACAGTTCGAATAAGCAAAATCAATTACTTTAATGTTTTAAGCACTTATTTCTCCGATTGACATCGCCTAATCAAAACTTTCATCAGAACCTTTTTTGTAGAGCATTTAGTAAGCTTTCTAAAGGTATTCTTTTGTTTCCCAAGATTCTCAACCTTTTCGAGATATTAAGGAAAATATACAAAGTTACCAAAA
This sequence comes from Gonocerus acuteangulatus, assembly GCA_946811695.1. Lineage (NCBI taxonomy): Eukaryota > Metazoa > Arthropoda > Insecta > Hemiptera > Coreidae > Gonocerus > Gonocerus acuteangulatus. The sequence continues at coordinate 159,222,578 of OX328123.1, forward strand.
CTTTTTATGTCTGTTAAAAAAATATTTTATTCTAACCCTTCCTTAACTCCAAACGTAACCAAAATTTCAACATATTAGTTCTAATGATAGTAAAACATGCAGAAAATGTTTCAACTGAATCCCATGATTCTAAGTACACAAACCAAAAACGGTATTCAAAAACTATTTTTCCAATTTTCTCAAAAACGGTTAAAGCTATCGCCTTGAAAATGGTTTCATTCGTTTTCCTAGCCAAAGAAGCCTATAAAACGAGTACTTAAAAGCTTATGAACTCAAAAACGTAAGCGTTACGATTTTTTTTGCGCGAATTTCGCCCCAAACGCCATCTTCCAGTGGGCGGATTTTGCTGGTTAACGAACTTGACCTTTCAAATCGAGCGACAGATTTTTGTACCAAATTTCATCAAAATCGGACCATTAGGGAGGCCAGAAATCCGCGAACAGACAAATATATATATATATATATATATATATATATATATATATATATACAAATTTTAACCACCGTTATTTTCGGTCTCTAGGGGTTCTGAAACGCGAAATTTTCTAGTCGGCACTTCCGGATTGTTTCATTGTATCAACCTTATAAGCGGGGTTCCTCCCTATCGGGGAGGGAGGAACCGCGCTAAAAAGGCCTTTGGCATTTTTCTCGTTTTAGCACTTTCCTCCGAAGGAAAGTAGCTATTGAGGTTGGACTCATGACGGAATTTTTGAAAAATTTCTTCAAATCTTTATCGATCCTACCTAGTAGACACCGAAAATGACCCCCGTTAAAATTTATATATATCTATATATATATATATATATATATATATATATATATATATATATATATATATATATATATATATATGTCTGTTAACACGATAGCGGCCAGAGTTTTTGTTTTTTCGTCATGAAACTTGGTATATAGCATTCAATTATCAAACGATTGAACGAGTTCGTTAACCACCAAAGTCGGTCCACCGGAAGGGGGGGTTTACCCCGAACCCAAAACACTTATTTGACTATGTCAGCCGTAATATTTGTTATATTTCAACGAAACTTGGTATTCGTAGTGTTAATATAGAGAGAAAAGTGAGATATAAAAATTAACTAAATCGCTTCATTAGAAGGGGGGGTTTACTCCGGACCCACAATACCAATTCGCCACTACCAGCCGTGATTTTTGGTATATTTCGACGAAACTCGGTATTCGTAGTGCTAATCCACAGGTAAATATGTGTTGTAAAAATAAACGAAATCGGTTCATTAGGAGGGGGTTTACTCCGGACCCACAATACCAATTCGCCACTACCAGCCGTGATTTTTGGTATATTTCGACGAAACTCGGTATTCGTAGTGGTAATCTACAGGTAAATATGTGTTGTAAAAAGAAACTAAATCGGTTCATTAGAAGGGGGGGTTTACTCCGGACCCAAATTCCTAATATACTCATACCGGTCGTAATTTCTGCTGTATTGTAACGAAACGCTGTATACGTCGTGGGTAACTCATGAGAAAGAAGTGTTGTAAAAATGAGCTGAATCGGTCAATCGGAAAGCGGGGGTTTAATTTGTAATATATTTGAATAGAAAAGCCGGCAGACGTAGGTTCACAAAGCCGCCGCAAGGAGCGCTTTCTACCACTAGAGTGACTGTATCCTGTTCCTGCGTTAGATCAAAATACGATAATATGAGGATTTTTGTATTTATTACGTAGTGTAGTAGGTACCATGTGTAAACATAACTCTGGATGCAAATTAATAATTGATCAGTTACTCATTACAAAATGAGAACTATTCACGTTTTTATTTTATTTATGTAGGATATTTTAAGCAAATTGTTCTGGAAAGCAGTCTACACTACCCAAATTCTGAGGAAAGTGCTTAGTTATGCAGCTCCTGCGTGACGGACTTTTTACTTTGTTTCTGAGAAAAACGCAAGGAACTAAACGACAGTTGTGAACAGGCATTCTTTCATAATGCCTGTATAAAAATCATTAAAAGTATACGTTTTATCTTCTACCCCCTCCATTCATCCTCCCAGCCCCACCACCACCTCCTTTAATCCCCCACCCCAAAAATATAGAAGTGAGTATGCCTCTGATTTTGTGTGGAATAATGAAATAATAGGTCTCCATTTTTTGATCCCTCGACAAAACGCAGAGTTTTTCTACGCATTCCTCGATAATGAACTGTTGTTGTTTTTGTAGGAAGTCGTCTTGGGACAAAGATTCGGTAGCTGGTTCTAAATTGACAGTTGTCCAGCCCACTATGGGAGGGCCGTCCAAAATTGGTTGTAGAGTAACTATCCATGGCTTTGGATAGGACGTGGTGGGCCGGTTTCTTGGCTGGCGCGATCTTCCGACCTCACGTCCTTTGAGTTCTTCACTTGGGGACACATTAAAGATTTGGTCTACAGGAAGCCCATTGGCTCAAGGGAGCCCCTCATCTGTCGCATCAGATGGGCCTGGGAACAGATTACAGCAGAGCAATGCACAAATGCCAGCCAGACTGTCAAGGTGCGTTGTGATGCCTGTTGTATTGCTGCAAGGGGCCAAATCTTTGAACAGTTTTTAAATTGATTGTCAGGAATTATTAGAACAAGAAATTATTATATTTTATATATTTTGGGGACACCCTGTAACATATACACAAATTTGAACAACCGTTAAATTATTGATCTATGGGATCTGAAACATGAAATCTTCGTGTCGACACTTCCGGATTGTGTCATGAAGACAACCTCATAAGCAGGTTTCCACCTAAGGAGGGAGGGCGGAACAGGGCTAAGAAGAAAGTGCGGCTTAAAAAAAAATTACGACTCAAAAGAACGAAGAAAGAGTATGAAACTCGAAAGAGGGGAATATCTCAGAAGAAGAGTGCGGTTCAAAATAAGAGTAAGGAAAAAAAAATGATATTCAAAATAAGAGCACGGCTAAGAAGGCTTGGCTCAAAAGTGGAGCATGCCAAATAAAAAGTGAGAGGAGAGTGAACATCAGTAGAAGACTGTGACTCGAAGAGCAGAACGTCTCAAAAATTACGAATTGACTCCAACATTGTTGTCAGTAATCAGCACGAAGTTTTGATCAACAGTTAAGTTTTGTAGGCTTATGTAATTTTTTCCTCCTGAAACTAGTGATCTTTCAGTAAAAAAGCTCTTAAGGTTTTCATACTTTTGAGACGAATTTAGTAGAACGTTTAAAGTAAGACGTGGAACTTACCACTCGAATGTCTTTATCCGAGAAATAGGAGTTCCACATGTTAGTGTACCCAATACTATAATGTTTTTAATTGCAATAGAAACATTATAACATGTTTTGGTTGCACGTGTCCAAGACATCCATTGAATGGCCACAATTAATCAATTGATCCAAAGCAACAAGCCTTAATTAATCAAAGGATCATAATAACTTTCTAAACATGATTCAGTAAATTGAGGGGTTCCTAACCAGGGGGGCATACTTGCCAAATCCAATTCTACACAAAAATGGTCAAGTTGGCCTTCTAGTGCACACAGCTATTGTGGAAGCCATACCGTTTGGGTTTTTTCTATGTGGATTTCTCTTATTGTACAAAGGCGAACCCAAAACACTGCATCTGCCACACTGTACACAGTTAATAAATGAGACAATGGTAAAATAAACATCAACTGGCTCTTCAAGTTGCTCTTCTGGTTAAGAGCGCCTGAATTGAAAACTTAAAAGCTAATATATCACTGACCTTTTTGATTAAAATGATAAAATTAATTTTATTTAAATTTTAACATCCATTTATTATTAACTAAGAATTTTAGGACGGGTTATCTATAGGTTACGACCCTTTTCAAGCCAGGATAGGGGTGATGCCTTTTCTTTATTTATAAGATAAGTATTAAACACCTACTGAATTCTGCATTTATACTTGATGATTTGACAAACAAATGCGATAAGAGTAGACCACAGTAGTTGAGTAGGATATTCTCAACAGATGTAAGCAATCATCACATATTTAAGGATTCTATGAGGGGGGGGGGGGGAATGAAAGGAGGATATTGTTGTACCAATCAGCCAAACCTTGTGAACTTAAGCTAGTATAATGTGTACAGTACTGGAATGCCTTTAGTTTCTTTAGCATGAGGTGCTTTTATGTCAAAACACTAATCATGTTTATCAGCAGAACCTTCATTATGTCTTAGGAGAGCTATGTTACTATGCCAGTAGTCTAACTAAATTATGTTATAACTCAATATATTGTGCATACGTCTGATGCAAAGAATAGCCAAAGTGGCAAAGTAATATCAGGGCGCCCTATACAGAAGAATAGTTGAAGAAAACATGACATATAGGACAATAAATGTGGAAGATAGTAAAAGAAAACTAATGTTGTGGCTAAAGAATTTTTAGGTTAAGGTGAAAATATAAGGACTGCTGAATGGTTTAATGGTGATTGTTGCAAATCAAGGGAGAACAGAAATCAAGCAAGACAAAAATGCTTCAGAGACAAACCAGACAAAATTATGGAAGCTACTGTTTTACTGAGAAAAAGGTATAAAGAGAAGAAAAGAAGGAAATGCTAGGAAATCGTGAAGTTTAGGGGCCTCCTCAGCAATTGTTTAATAGGTTCTTCTATATGGTATTTCAATGCACTAACCTGGAATCCATTAAAAAAAAAGTCGCTCTCAAACAGAAAAAATGTTACTAAGCACTAAAGTTCACTGTTATGCAGGTTAGGAAAGCAAGCGTAAACAACTATATTTGTAAACATGCGCGGGTATGTAAAAGTCCATAAAAATGTCAGACAAGTTTGGTATTTAGCCGGGGTATTTAAGATGGGTATTCAGCCGAATTTCTCTTCAAATGTGTTCATAAATATGTAGACCGCTTAAAGACATTTTTCGATGTCATTAAGCGGATTAGTATCCACCGAACATCGCTCCTGAAGATGTCTAGGATATAGGCAAAAGAAGAATGAAGTTTTTATATTTTTGTTTTAAGTATTTATATTTTATATTTATTTTGCATTATGGGCACAAGTGCTATTTCCACTCGATAAGAGGGTATCAAAACTCTAATCAATTCATTCAACTTGCTAAAAGTAAAATAATTCTATCAATTTTAGCGAGTTGGATTGACTAGAGTTTAGATATCTTCTTGAGCAAAGCGAGAGGAAACGCACAGCACGTATGCCCATAATGCGACAGGTTAGATGGGTGAGGACGCCCTTAACATTTACAATTATTTTTCAAAAAATAATTTATCCACATTTCAAATGAGAGTTCTTTATTCCCCAATTTTACAATGCTGTGCATGCACATATTAACAAATATCATATACGCCAGCTTTCCTGACATGAATAACAGTTAGTTATGGTAAAACTGAAGGAGAGCGTCCTCAGCACAGATTTTTTTCAAATTTTGCACGATAACGTATTTTGATGCACTATACACAAATATGTTTAAAAAAAAAGTTGCTCTCAACTAGGAAAGAAGTTATTAAGCACTAAAGTTCACTGTTATGGAGGTTATAAAAGTTGGCTTACTCAGTGTAGTATGTGGGGGTTTACTATTATAAATAAGCACAATTAAATGTAAGTAGCTGTTTATTCCACTCTTGGCTCACACACAACTCACATGGTCTAATCCCAACAACTAGATACAGTCAACTCAACAGTCATGAGTGATCAGTTCAATTCCTGACTCGCCATAGAGGCTCGTCCCTACACTCAGCGTAATAATAAACATGCATATTAAGAAGAATGTCTAGGACGACTTTTGGGCAGATGTGCTATGCGTTTCCGCTCGCTACGCTCGATCAAGAAGATATCAAAACTCTAGTCAATCCAACTCACTCGCTGTTATGGATAGAATTCTGATGTTATGGAGGTTATAAATGGTTTATCAACATTTCAAATGAGAGTTCTTTGTTTCCCAATGTTAGATGTCTGCACATGCGCATGTTTACAAATACGCTGTTTACGCCAACTTTATCCTACATAAAAGTGAACTTTAGTGCTCAGTAACTTCTTTCCTAGTTGAGAGCAACTTTTTTTTTTTAACAGATTCGTGTTTAGTGCATCAAAATACGTTATAGTGCAAGATTTGAACAAAATGGGTGCTGAAGGCGCTCTCCTTCACTTTTACCTTAGTTTTTTTTTCCTTATCTAAACTTTAGTGCTTAATAACTTTTTTCCTAGATGAGAGTGTCTTTTTTTTTTAAACGGATTCATGTTTAGTGCATCAAAATACCATATAGAACAACCTATAAAAAAATTTGGCAAGGAGGCCCCTAAACTTTACAATTAACCAATTTACTTTGGAAATCCAGAGAATAAATGAACACTAGTAGTGATATGTCGGTAGTGTGGATGTGAGTCACTCAAGATTTATCAATCATAAAGATTAGATATATTTATATGTAAATTATATATAATAGGGAAGTAATGAAGTCTTTTCTATTGAATGATAGTGACAATGCTCAATTAATTAATAATTATTGTTTTATGTGTTCATGTTAGCGGTGGCTGTTACTGTAGTCATCAGGGCAGCTTTTGCGGTAAATGTGAAGGAGCGCGGTCTCCACACCGATCCTTTTGAAATGTTGCACTATAACGTATTTTGATGCACTAAACACGAATCTGTTAAAAAAAAAAGCTCGCTTTTCACTAGGAAAGAAGTTATGAGACACTAAAGTTCACTGTTGTGCGGGTTCTGAAAGGTAATGTAACCTACTATGTTTGTCAACATGCGCATGCGCGGGTATGGAAAAGTTCGTAATAAGGATGTCTAATTGAAATTTACCGTCAATTATTTATCAATTTATCTCCAGTTAGTTATTCAAAAATATTTTTTTAAAATAATAAACCATTCTTTAAATTTTTTGTTAAATTTTAAGAAGATATCAAAACTCTAGTCAATCCAACTCGCTAAAATTAATAGAATTCTATTTTTTTTAGCGAGTTGGATTGGCTAGGGGTTTTGATATCTTCTTGAGCGAGCGGAAACGCATAGCATGTATGCTCAAAAGCGACAATTTACGACCAAGTCAGCTACCACAAGGTGAGTCTAAATTTCAATTACACTTCGTCATTAAGGACTATTGCGCATGCGTGTGTTTACAAATACGCTGTTTCCCCGTCTTTTATAACTTCCATAACAGTGAACTTTAGTGCTTAATAACTTCTTTCCTAGTGAAAAGCGAGCTTTTTTTTTTAACGGATTCGTGTTTAGTGCATCAAAATACGTTATAGTGCAACATTTCAAAAGAATCGGTGTGGAGACCGCGCTCCTTCACATTTACCGCTTTTGCTCTGGGTTAGTTGTTGTGTTCAGCTGAGTTGCTCTCTGTTTCTACTGATGTTATATCTGTGTCTATTTCATAATTCTGTGTAAAAGTATTTGTTTTCTGTCTTGACATTGAATAATAAATCCCCCCCCCAAAACTAACGTTGAAAAACAGAGGCCAAGTTCCAGGCCTCTCCCCAAAACAGTTTGCCTATGAAAGTTATATCATAGTATTGGGCCAAGTTTTACACTCTTAATACCTTGTCAAGAACATAATAATATCCTGTCACTTATTTGTGGAATTCCAACTTAGCCAGTTTTTGTTAAATGATGGCTTCTATAACAATCGGATTAATTATAAAATGTCTGGCATTTAAAGATTCAGGCCCTTAGGGTAATGATTCAGGATTATTATAAACTCTTTGAAGACTTAAAACTATCGCTAAGTTAAAGCAGCCACGGCCGTATGTAAGTTAACAAAAATTTGCCAAGTTGTAATTGCACAAATAAATGTGAGGCTATTATTAGGTTCTTGACAAGGTTTTAAGAGTGTAAAACTTGGCCCAATACAATGATATAACTTTCATAGGTAACTATGTTCTTTATTCAACCTAATTGTTATTGTGTCTGTATTATATTTTTTATAATTTTACAATGCCTTCTATTCTGATCATTATTTGGAAATGGCCTTGTGTTCTTGTCTGAAACTCATTAAGGAACATAGGTAAATAAATGGCATGTACATAGAAATGTTAAGATTCGTCTAAATGTTTCTTAAACCATCAAAAATAGGTTCTCCTAACCGAGACGATTCATTTAATACCACACATGATGGTTTTCAGAAGGAATGATGGGTTTCCGAACGTTCAACAAGTACATAATGGGCACCCTCCCTGAGAGCGGAGTCAAACACAACTTTTCAGCATTTTTGATTTTTGCCTTTAATAACACCCTAATGTCTATCATCCTGCAAAATTTGAAGTCTCTAATAATTTTGATGAGTGTGTGAGTCGAGTCATTTCTGATTTTTTATCGCCTATATCTAAGAAATGCTTCAATGTAGAATTAAGCCCCATATCCATTACTACAAATCGGGACCTTTATAAACATTTCCAATTATACTCACATCTAGTAGTGTAATACCTGTGTAAAATTTCATAAATTTATCTTTACCTGGTTGAATGTTATGAGAGGATGAAAATCGGCTCTAATACTTCCTGTAATATACACGCAGTGTGCGTAGGCCAGAACTTGGCCTGGCGCACTCCCATGTGTCTAGATATATTTTCTTTCCACACTATACTACACAAAAGAAAGCTCCCTAATTACATCCAGTTTTCTCTGTCTAAGGCAAATGATATATTCTAATATAAACAAACCCTTTAATTGTGAGTAACATATAAAGATAAGGTGAAACTGTATACAGATTTGCTATCTAATCATTTTTTATGTATTACTAAATAAAAAAAAAAACAGGCTACCCAAATGGTATGCGTCATATGAGTGTTGATTCATAATATCCTAGAGTATATTCCTTTGTGCATAGAAAGGTAATCCCTAATATTTTCTGTTCAACAATCAAGACACAACAGGTTACAAGAGCAAAGATACAAAAGTTCTTAAATTGTTGAGAGCTCTTAAATAGTTTTTAAGATTTTCACTCTAATGCATAGAAGAAAATGAAAATATAAAGAGAAATAAGAAAAAGACGCTTTTGATTTAGTAAAAAGAATACAGAAGAATAACCTATCACTGAAGCCTATATAAAATAAAAATAAAAAAAAAACACCAAAAGCCAAAGCCAAAGCTTTCTATAGAGAATTTAAAAATCTTCCTAACCAAATTTTTAGACCTTTATTGTACTGCTATGACTGTATTATAAACCCTGGTCCAAAATGTAAGATTTTAGTTACATCCATAAGTAATAGCAACAAAAACGAGCATAAAAATGATCTATTGGTGAAAGGAAAAAGAATAGAAATCTTAAGATGTAATTGTCTGGCGACAGTAGTGAAATCAACAAACATTTTCTCAATAACGGAATTTTAAAAATTTTCCATGTTGAAAATGTATTGTCTCTTAATGTTCCAGGAATGACTATTTGTTTCAAAAGAATGAATCCATCAAACTGCTTTAAAAACAATGTGCTTTCTTCCAATGGTAAGTATTTAGTTCTACATTTTATATCACTTTTAATTGCTATTAGAAAATATGATTAATTTTATTTATAAATCCTTAAAGGAAACTAAAAGAAGGAAATATGTAATAATAATAAATGAAGAGCCCAAGGATTATGTATAAACATAATCATGTTAAGTTTAAGAAGGTAAATTATAGAGAAAGAATTTCAAAGCAAATCAACAAGAAAATATTATTTCAAACAAATTTGAGTAAAATTTGCTAGGTTGTAGCTATTAAAAATTGTATTCGACTACAATTTTCAAAACTAAAGCAGAACTAATAATGTTTTTACCTGTACGTTGAGAAGGCTTGACAAGAGGAACAATAATGCGGTTGTTAAACACTTTGAAGAAAACATTGTTCTTGATAAATGCGTTCTTAACAGTCTGTTGAAATGTAAGCAAATAGGAAAATAAATCGGATTAATATGGCGACAATAGAATAAAGCAATTGTACACTATAGGGGTTTGAAAGAGGTCCAATGAAGAATTATGGAATCCCCGCCTAAAACTAATCACTGTCATAAGCTTGAAGGCGACATAATTCACTTATCTCGCGAAGGCCAACGAGGCCGAATACTTAATTCCGTCTGTAAAGAATGCAAGATACTGTTAAGACTAATACTTTCTAGAACGAGGCGTGACCTACACGTCCAGGGAGTATCTGCGACTAGAATGGCCGCTAAGGACGTCCTCGCCTTATTGACAGATGGGTGAGAGCTTTCCAATATATCCACCAGGCTGCGCTGTAAAGCATGCGCATTCGCTAATATCGTAACCCGCGAAATTTTGAATTTTGTTGTTCATATCATTCAGAAAACTGTAATCATTTGCTACATTAACACATGCTACTTCACGTCTACTTTCTTAGAATATTTTTGATCAAATTTCTAGAATTCCACTTGCGTATTAATATTGACTAACTCGAACAAAAATATATATATTTTTTTTAATGTAACCATAATTTAGTCAATAGGAAACAACTGTTTTCGCATTATTTCTTAAAACGATTAGTAGTATCAAAATAATATTCCAAGACGGAGAAACCATACCAAGCTTATCTCTGATGTTATTTGAAAAGCTTAGCATTGAACTCTCAATAAAAAAAAAAAAAAAACCGAAAACAACACTTCTCGAAATTCAAACATATTTTTTTCCGATTGAGGGCGATCCTATCGCCTGAGCCTTCATAGTAAGAACTTGATTATGCTTTCGAATAGTGATCACTGCATTTAACACGATGTCCCCCGTTTTCGAGATTTTAAAAAAAAATAGGAACAAAAAATATGCAAAGTGATCTTGTATCTTGATATATTTCATTTAGCGCCTTTCTGTCGTCCCTACTGACTGAAAAGTTTCACGTTTCATAACTCATAGATCACAAAAATCTCCAAAAATCTCTTGCCAAACACCAAGTATTCCTATGCCAAATAACGAGCATGTAGAGAATTTTTGTATTTTGTATGATTGTATTTTTAATGCGACTTCATGTTTATGATTAGTCCCTCCTAAAAACAGTTTGTCTGTGAAAGTTATGATATCATAGTATTGGGACAATAATACCATCTCTAGATTAACTGTTTTTAGGAGGGGCGTATTAATTAACTTATTTTTAATTTGTTGTTTAACTTAATTAACTTGTTTTTTTTTTTTTTTTTGTTTTTTTAAACGTTAGATTTGGGGAGGAGATCAATCAATTATGTAAGTGAATTTAGAGTTGGCGCCGTCGCCGTTGGGCTCGAGGAGAAATTATGGGTTTCTAAAGGAACGACAAGTACAAAACAAGCACCAACCCTCCCGGGAGAGGACACAACGTTTTAGGATTTTTCGATTTTGACTTAATAAAACCCTAATGTCTAGCGTCTTTCAAAATGTCAAGACTTTAGCTAGAAGTGGCCAAAGTAAGCTGAAAACGTTTTCATCTTACTTTGGTTAAGTATGATCAAGAAAAGATATGATAATAAGCAAGTACTCAATGAAATAAAATTGGCTGATACTGGTTTTAACTTTATGTGACAAAGACAATAAAAATTAAACCAAAAATGCTAATGGAGTAATGAAACTGAACAATTATAATTGATAATCGAACATTTTATTACAAATATTACGATATTGCTAATCATCTGGCCTCTAAAGCGGTTTAGTCTTTCATCTAACATCAAAATGGCAACATCAACATTAGATATGTCCATTACTATCAACATTTCTACTGATCCCCGATGATTGAATGCCTCACAGACAAATCATGTTTCGAGGAAGGACGTCAGGAAGTTATAAAAGTCTGGGAAATTCTTCCATCTCGTCTTTACGGCAAAAATCGACGACAAGCATCCAGAGTGAAGCCGACATGTTGGTAGTTGAAGAGGAAGTCCACTTGGAGCCGAAATGCACCCAGACTGGTGTTGTGATTTCTGAAAGAGGTCTGCAGACGGAGCTGGGTAGACGCGTCAACAAGCCAGCACTAGTCCTGCTAGGGGAACAAGTCCAGACTTGCTTAGACGAGGAGAAAGCAACAGAAATCTTCGGCATCAAGCTCAGTCCGTACTTCAAGTCTTGTTTCGCCGGTGCTGCAACAGTCTTCTTCGCCATTATTCTGTATTTGCTCGTGATTCCCTTTTACCAGAAGTACCACAGGGAACCAAAACTATCATATCCTCCGATTATCCAGAGTCTTGTCCAGAACGTCGTCAATTTCCTTCACAAATGTAAACACTGTCCTTGGCATTAATCGTTAAAACAAATATAATTCCATACCTATGATTTAAACAATCTGTTTTGCCTCTTATTCTGAAGTAGTAGTATTGATTTTGAAAGCCGAGAACTGTGACTGGACCATTTTAATGAAGACCTTAGCGTATTAGACTTCTGTGTCTTCACTTCACAGAAGACATCATGAGAAAAAAAATCGTTATTTATAATTATGTATGTATATAATTTAAATTTTTGGAAAGGCATCAGTCCTATCCTGGCTAGAAAAGGGTGGTAACCTATAGATAACCCGTCCTAAAATTCGTAGTTAATAATAATGGACGTTAGCATTTAAATTTATTTATTTATTTAAATTTTTATCCGTTGCATTTATTTTAAAAAATCATCTGTTTTTTTCCTAATATGAAAGGAAACCGCCTAATCTAGTTTATCGATTACTACTATAGGAGGCACTTAACACCTTTAGGAAACCCAGAGCTGACCAAATTCCTGACTCTCTTTCTCATATTCTTGGCTGGTATGTGGACTTGCCGATGTCTTCCCCTCTGTACTAACGTCAAGGCTGCCACATCTCAGAGCCGGGCCCAGGACCAGATCTCGGGGCCCCACTTCTCAGAGCCGGGCCCCTACTTCTCAGAGCCGGGCCCCTACTTCTCAGAGCCAGGCTGAAAATGCTAGTACTTTGCTGCAGGACATTGGACATTTTAAAATTATTTTCATCTTGAGTTTTGAGCGAAATGATAATAAGAGCCGACAATCGGTGCAGCAAAGGTCACTTTCGGCACTTGTAGTTTTATTACGACTCCTAATGAAATATAATATTCTGGGACTGCACTTGTTTTGTCGTTTATGTACATTAAAAAAAAAAAAAAAAAAAAAAAAATCAGTCCCGTAACAGGCCACAAGGGCCCAGAGGGGCAGATACTGTAGAGGTATCTTGATTCTTGACCGTACGGCACACTAGGGAGATAGTGTGGTCAATACTATGCTCCGGCCGCCTGATTTTCCCCTTGGCTGCTTCGACTGCTAGAGTCATTAGCACCCAAGGTACCCATTATTAATTAAATTAATTAAAGGCTGGGTGAGCCTAGGGACGATCTGGGACCCCAAATCCAACCCTTGAATGGCAGCACTAGAAGAAAAAATCTTTAGTGCGCGCTCGGGTTTTGAACCTGGTCCTCCAGTTCATTAGTCGAGTGCTCTACCACTGAGCTAACCTCGCCCCCACATTAAAAAAAATATTACAATAAATATAGGCGACTCCCGTCTATATTTCTAAACGCCACTCGTTTTACAAGCTCTAAACCTATACATTTTAGGGGTCCCTACGGCGCCCGGGCCTGGGACAACTGTACCCGGCAGCCCCCCCCCATGTGGCGGCCCTGACTAACGTAGCTAACAAATAGTTCGGAACCAACTGATAGTCAGGGAGATATCAAGGGGCCATCTAGATCAGCATCACCTAAAGTGGTCTATATAAACCCCAAGGAACGATGACGACTTACAAGGAGTCTACGGATATAAATATTGGGTACTTACGTATTAGCTTCAACGCAGGTTAAAGAACCGGCTCTCAGAGATCTGGATCATCACCGGGTCAGAGACCTGCATCATCAGCTCAGGCGTCAATTGAACTTTTGTCAATATGGCGGCGGGATTACCAAACGATTTGGGTTAACTAGAGTTTCAATATAACCTTGAGCGAGCGAAAACGCGTAGTAGTTTTTTTAATGGCATGATAGCTAATCGTTTCCGCTCGCTCAAGGTTATATCGAAATTCTAGTCAATCCAACTCGTTGATAATATATCATAGATCACTGGTTTTTTCGGTGGGAAATGGGCCGATATGCAATTTAGCATCTTTTTCAGTAGTAAGTAAATCCCAAAGAAACATTTTCTAGCAGAAACAAGAACAGCACAAAGTACACAAACAACGCTAAGGACTCAAACAAGAAACAATGAAAAGAAATTTCGTAAAAAACACAAATCTACAAGTGAAAACAGAAAGTAAACAAGACGGTGACAACAAAAAACAGCCAATAGAAATGCTAATGAGTTATGCACCTGCGCTGACGATCCCTATTTCTGAACGAGACCCACATCTCAAACCTGCTTTGAAGCTAATTTTGAAGTACATACCAAATATTGAATTGGGGATCAGTAATATGTAAACGGGGATCCACAATAATAGATCACAATGGGTCGTGATTCATGAAGAATCTAAAGGGTACAGTTTAAAAATAGATATTAGCTCTTGAGCTTCACAAAGATATAACTCTTACTTATCCTATATTATGGAATGTCAAGAAAAGTTAATTGCTTTCCACCCTTGTATCTAGTTAAAACAAGTTTCCCATTTTCTCATTAAAACAGAAACAAACTGGAAATCACTGACCGAGAAAATTTAAGATTAAATCTAACGAAATTTATGAGAATTATTTAAAATTTATTATTAAAGTATTAGGTTCATCCGTCCCACTAAAACGAGTTTATTTTTTGCTTGCATACTAAATATTATGTAGTGTCATTTCAATTTTAAATCCATAAATAAATGTATGAACCTTAACACTAATTTTTCACTCCACTTTTCACAATTAGAAATCTGTTAAAACACATTAAAAGTTGACCAATTTGCAAAATGCAATGTTAGCTAAACAGGGGTTTATTCAAACCCGGAAAACATGGCAAGTGGTCTAGGAGACAAAGAAGTTTCGGGACGTCTGTTCTAGAAGTTCCCTTAATTTTACTCGGAGTACTGAGGCTGGGCGAGGAACGGCAGAATAGTTAAGGACAGCTCAGATGCTCACTACATTTCTTCGATTTTTTTTTTTTTTTATTATTATTAAATTTTAACGCCCATTTATTATTAACTACGAATTTTAGGACGGGTTATCTTTTATTATTTTTTTTTTTTTTTTTTTTATAATTCATGTTTATTTAAAATCTGTACAATTATGAGTACAATAATTAATTGTGCTGGCCTAAGTATACATGTCAATGAACAGTATATGGAAGGAGCCAAACATTATCGGCACTTCCTAATATATCTAAACAATTTGTGCTGTTTTTAATTGCTGTTACGGTAGCTGGTCACGGGGCCAAAGTCTCTGAAGCCTCCTGGGAAGGTCTTTAGGGTGGGTCTGAGTGGAAAGGGATTGACCTCTAGGATTTGGGTGGGATGACAATTTGGAATGAAACGTTAAGAATCGGGATTTGGAGAGGTCGTTTACGAAGGGAATGTTGAGGTCATTGTGTAGGGTTTTGTTAGAGACATAAAAGGGAGCGTTGACTATTCTACGAAGGACTTTGGATTGGAATGCTTGTATTCGTTGTATGTTCGAGTGTTTTGCTGTTCCCCATAATTCAAGTCCGTAAGTCCAGATAGGTCTGATTATAGTTTTGTATATAGTGAGTTTGTTTTGTGTCGTAAGCTTTGACGTAGGGCCAAGTAGTCGTCGTAAGAGCCCATATCTCCTGTTTAGCTCTTGTCTTTTCAGTCCTGTGTGTGGGTTCCATGTGAGTCTGCTGTCTAGTAGGAGTCCCAGGTAACGTACCTCATTCGATTCTGGGAGTTGACTGCTGCAAATGAATACAGGAGGGCAGGCGCTCCTATTAAGAGTAAATGTAACATGAAAGCACTTTTCTGGGTTCACTTTAATTTTCCACAAGTTGCACCATTTCTCGACAGACTCAAGGTGCTCCTGTAATTGCTGGGACGCTGTAGAGGGATCGGGGGAAGAGGAAAAGATGGCTGTATCATCGGCGTAGGTTGTTATGTGTGTAGACGGGTGGATAGGGATGTCTGCCGTGTACAGGAGGTAAAGGACAGGGCCTAGGATGCTGCCTTGTGGGACGCCTGAGGATATGGGTCGAGAGGAGGACAAGGTAGTACCAGACCTTGCTTGAAAGGAACGATTCGAGAGGTAGGATTGAAGGATGAGGTAGTATGTGTGAGGTAAAATACGCTTTACTTTGTATAACAGCCCCGGGTGCCAAACCCGATCGAACGCTTGGGCGACGTCGAGGAAGGCACTCGTGCAGTAGTTTTTACATTCAAGCGCGTAGGATATTGTGTCAACAACGCTAAAGCATTGTTGAATAGTGGAGTGCTGGGAGCGGAAACCGAATTGGTGGTCAGGAATGGAATTGGAGGAAGTAACGATGGGAAGGATTCTCTTCAGTAAAAGTTTTTCAAAAATTTTGGACATGATTGGGAGTAAGCTTATAGGGCGGTAGGAGGATGGTGTATTTAGAGGTTTTTGGGGTTTTGGGATAAGAGTTATTATTGAGTGTTTCCATGGTTTGGGGAAGTGAGTAGTTCTTAGGATTGAATTGAAGATGTAGGTAAGGAAGATTATGGCTTTCTGGGGTAGGTTTTTTAGGATGAGGGATGTAATAAGGTCATACCCAGGAGATTTCCTTGGGAGATGCTTAATGATGTATTTTACATCAGCAGGATGAAAAGCTTTTGGAGGAGGGGAGAGGGGAAGAGGGTGGTCAAGGTAATCGTGAACCAGCTGGTCGTGGATAGAATTTGTATTTGGGTGCGGGGAAAAAATGGATTCGAGGTGTACGGCAAAAACTTCGGCCTTATCTTCATCGCTCCTTGCCCAGCTGCCATCACTGCGTTGGAGAGGATGAGGAACGGTATGGAATTTTAGGATTTTACGGGTAGCAGTCCAGAGGGAATTATCTTGTGTGGATAGGGTTTGAAGATAATCATTGAAGGATTTTGCTCGATGTTCGGAAAGGGCCTGTTTTAAAATTCGACAGTGTCTGTTGAAGGAGGTACGGTGAGAGGGATAGCGGGTTCTCTGCCAGAGAGCTCTTGCTCGGCGCTTGGCGGTAAGGAGGTTCTGGATGTGGTCTGGAAGCTGAGGTTTGGGATTGAAAGGAATGTTTGTTCTTGGTCTACATGATTTTGAGACACTGTCCTGTATGGCCTTTGTAAACGCAAGAACAGCAGTGTCGACATCTGATGGGGTTTTGAGGGGGACAGTGAGGTCAATGGAAGTGGAGAGGTTTTCTTGAAATAATTCCCAGTTGATAGGACCTTGGATGAGGCTAGGATACTGGGCACGAGGTTGAGGAACGGTATCTAGCTTAAGGAGAATGGCTGAGTGATCGGAGGATAGATCAAGCAGTGACTGCACTGAGTAGGATATTCTTCCTAGGCAAGAAGCGATGAAGAAATCGACCAAGTCTGGAGTTCGAGAGTGATCTGTTGGCCAGTAGGTGGGAGAGTTTGTGGAAATGGATTGGTAGTTTTGGGATTGAAGGATGTCGTATAGGATTCTGCCACGGGAGTTTGTGAGACGGCTTCCCCATCTGGGATGTTTTGCGTTGAAATCAGCCCCTATGAGGAAGCGAGGACCAAAGGATTTGAATAGTGAAAGGAATTCAGGATGGTGGATGGTACTATTAGGGGAAAAATATGCAGCCGATATTATGAAATTTTGGGAGGAAAGGGAAAGGGATATTGAACTTACCTGAATATTGTCTGTCGAGATTGTAGAGTGTAGAAAGTGAGCCAGTGAGTTTTTCACAAGTACAGCTGCTCCGTTGTGGGCTACAGTTGGGTGATCGGCCCTGTAAGTTGCGTATCCTGGGACTGAAAAATGGTGTTTGTTGAGTAAGTGGGTTTCCGTTATCAGTGCAATGTCGATGTCCTTTTCTGTGAGTAGGAGTTCCAGTTCAAGTCGTCGTGTTGTAAGTCCGTTTGCATTCCATAGAAGTATGGTAAGAGGAGCAGTGGGTGGGATCATTTAAGTAGTTTGGGGAGAAGGTCAGTTATAAGGGAAGTCATAAGGGAAATAAGTGGGGTTAACATTGTTTCTAGTTTATTGAGGAACGCGGACATGATGGTAAAGGGGTCTTGAGATTTTGGAGAATCAGGTATCTTGGGAGTTAGTTCAACCTGTTTAGGGAAATCATTTGTCTGGGAGGTCGAGGGTTGAGTAGAAGTGGGATTTTTTGGGGAAGGTGTGGTTAGTGGTTTTACATTGGAAAGGGTTGGGGAGGATTTATTCAGTGAATGTTTCAAGGATGAGGAGAGGAGAGAGGCATAGGAAACATTTGGCCGATGGAGTGGAGACAGCGTAGACTTCGATGGTTGATGCTGTAGTGGAGGGCGATGACCTGAAGCATCTCTCCGGGTAGTCTCTGTGGTTGACATCTGGTATTGGTTGGTCGCTCTAGTTCTTGAGCGCTCTCTGTGTGACTTCAGTGCGCGGAGCGTTCTGTACACCTGACATCCTCTGTAGTTGGCAGGGTGATTTTCGCCGCAGTTCGCACAGGATGCCGGGAGTTCTATTGATTTAGTGCAGTCCTTCGAATTATGTGTTTCACCGCATTTCACACATTTAGGCGCATGGTTGCAGTAGCCTTGCGTGTGGTTGTATTCTTGGCATTTGTAACACTGCGTCAGTCCTTTCCGGCGACGGGGCTCTTCAACTTTGATCTTCGTGTACAGCAAAAATTCCTCTTTGAATATTTCGCGGCTTTTTTCAGTTTTTTCAAGATCGACGAAGAAAAGGGGAAGCTGAGCTTTTGTTATGGGGTGTAGCACATTGCTGATTCTCTTCACGCTGTATCCGAGTTCTATAAGCTCCTTCTTAATGTCTTTCTTTTATTATTAACTACGGATTTTAGGACGGGTTATCTATAGGTTACCACCCTTTTCTTTTTTCTAAAGAAAAGCCAACACCCCTAGTGGGAATCAAACCCACGACCCTTTGGCACGGAGTGTTAGGTGCTCGTGCCTTAACGCTCACGGCCACCGGGCCTCCTATTTTTTGTTATATAAATGGATTCTGTTAATTTTCTAGATTTATTATCATTTACCGTTTTTCAAATTTTAATATGATGGCATGATTTGCTAATACTGTACTATAGATTTTTTTTATTTTTTTTTATTGGAATTGAGGGTGCATTCAACCGCGGGAGGTCATGGGCACCCAACGAAAGGAAGGTACTTCCTAAATTAAATGGAAAATTAAGAATTGAATTGAAAGCATTAATTTAAAAATTAAATCTAAAAGCCTCCCACCCACTCCGCGGAACGGGCACCAACCGAGCCCAGAACCACCGCGTCACTGCCGCACTTCTCTCTTTCTAAAAATGCTTTAAGAGGGGAAACTTAACCATGCAAGGCTCTACTGGGAGTTGTGCTCGCCCCCTCCCCCGGGAGGGCGTCCACAATCTCCAGAGCCCGGGACTGTGACAGTCCAGAGAGTACAGCGATGTCACGGCAGGACCGAACCCCGGCGGAACCCAGGCCACGGATAGGGAGAGAAGCTACACCTCACCGAAGAAAGATTGCAAATATTGCTGTTTCACATTTACAAAACTAAGTTATTCATGAATAATTTAGGGTATGTTGGGGTCAATTGAGCATTCTATGTACTAATTTCTTTAGTTGTTTTATTAAAACTAATTAAAAATAATAAATAATTAAGACAAGAGAAAAAAAAATGGTGAGGTGAGAAGAACGATCCGAAGTAGAGGAGCAGAGGACAGTCCGAGGACCCAGCACTAGCTCTCTCTTGGAGTCTATGATGAGACTCTTACAGGCATGAGTCGTGGGATGTGCAGGGTTTACATAGCATGGCTTCCTTAGTACCCACCACATCCCACCATGGCTGGGACCGTTCTGGTCTAGAGGCCGATGCAAGGCCCCCGGACGCCACCACATCCCCACCCCGAATCGCTCCTCATTCAAAATAATTTTATATTGAATTCACATTATTAAAGCTGTAATTTATCGAATAAACCTGTTGATTTTAAGAATTTTATTAAGTTTGTTGAATCATCGCCTGTTGTTCCTAATTGATTGCGTTGTCTTCCCATGGCGTAGGATTGGCAATCTAGAAGAATATGCTTCACTCTTATTAATGTGCCACAAACTTCACACATCGGTGGATCTTCCCTTGACATTAGATATGAGTGAGTAACTTTCTTGTGGCCTATACGAAGACGGGTTATAACAATTTCCTCCCTTCTCGTCCGGCGCACCGATGACCTCCACGATTGGACACTAGATTTAAGTTGCCTCAATTTATTTTCGGTTATTGTAAATCATTTCTTTTCCCATGGTTCCCATGTCTTTCGTTTTACGGATAAGGCAAAATCATTGGATGTGATAGTTTGAACACGAATCCCATCCCTAATGGCTCTTTTCGCTAAACAGTCAAGTTCCTCATTTTCCTTTATACCGGAGTGGCTGGGAATCCAGCAGAAAGTAACTATGCATTTATTTTTAATGAGAGCCGCAAGAGAAGTAAATATATCTACAATTACTGGGTGCTTAGAATAGGAATTTTGTAATGCTAGAAGAGCAGAAAGAGAGTCGGAAAAAACAGTTAATTTAGATTTTTGAGGGGTTACGGTGTTGAGAGCTTTGGATATGGCAACTAATTCCGCGGTGAAGATGGATGCTTCAGGGGGTAAAGAAAACATTCCTGAACCACAGTCGGACAAAAATGCTGCACCAACACCTTCATCGCTTTTAGAACCGTCGGTAAAAACTACAGAAGAGAAGAAGGCATTTCGCTACGGATCTTATTATATTCTTGTAAGAAGATTTGTTGAATCGTTTGCTTCTTAATGAACTTAGTTAGAGAAAGATTCATTGTAACAGGAGGCATAGTCCAGGGTGCATCATTATAAGGTATTTCCGGTAGGATTGGTGGGTTTTCTAAGAGATTTAGGCTTTGAAGGAGATCCTGAATTCTGATAGTAAAAGGTATTCTTCTATTTCTGTATTTTTGTATATTATTGAGTTTCGAAAAACATTCATTAAGCGGGTGGGAAGGATTGGCTTTTACAGATATAAAATAATTAAGAGAAAGCTGATTTCTACGTGTTTCAAGGGGATGTTCTCCAGATTCCGCGTAAAGACTCAGAACGGGGCTGGAACGGAAAGCTCCGGTAGCAATTCTAATGCCAGAATGATGAATGGTGTCTAACATTTGTAGCGTTTTCGGGGAGGCAGAGCCATAGGCCATGCATCCATAGTCTAACTTGGACCTGATAAGGCTTCGATAGAGCATGAGCATACTTGTGCGGTCACCACCCCAAGAAGTATTTGCTAACATTTTAAGTATATTCATTGACTGCAAACATTTATCTTTCAGAGTTTTTAGATGTGAGCCCCAATTTAGATTGCGATCAAAGGTTAGGCCCAAAAATTCTGCATTTTGATTATTCTTGATTAAAAAGTCATTTATGTAGAGTAAAGGTGGATTGTCGACTTTACGAGAAGCAAAGAGGACGGATACAGTCTTTGTAGAGGAGATCTCAAACCCATGCTCATTGAACCATTCATTTATTGAATTTAAGGCAGACTGCATTTTATTCTGAAGATTGTCTGTGCTTCGATCGGAGGAATATAAAACGAGATCATCAGCATAGAGCATACCTTCTACTGAAGGTTCTATGATCTCCAGGACTCGATTGATAGCGACGGAGAAGAGAAGAGGACTCATGACGCTTCCCTGTGGTACACCGTTTGCTTGAATAAATTCTTCAGACAGTGCTGTTCCGTTTCGAATTCTATACGATCGGTTTGATAAAAAGTTCTTGATAAATTTTAGGACATATCCTTGTATTCCCATTTCACTTAAGCAGTCCAAGATAAATCTTCTCCAAACAGTGTCAAAAGCATTTTTTATATCCACAAAAACAGCTAACAGTTTTCTCTTTTTCCTAAAAGCTTCTCTAATTTCTATCTCGAGTTTCACTAAGTTGTCCCGCGTGCTTCTACCTCGTCGAAATCCACTCTGCCACTTAGCCTGCAAACCTTTACTTTCCAAATACCAGTGGAGGCGATTGACTATGATTTTTTCAAATAGTTTGCACAGGGAACTCGCCAGTGAAATCATTCTATAACTAGATGCAAGGAAAGGAGGCTGGTTTTTTTTTGGAATCGGAATTGATATTGATTCGGTCCATAATTCGGGAATTTTGCCTATCTGAAAAATTTTATTAAAGTACTTTACTATAATTTGTTTATTTTCTTCTGCTAGATGTTTAACCATTCCAATACAAATATTATCCGGGCCGGGAGAAGTATCTTTACGAGATTTGAGGGCTTCTTCAAATTCTTGAAACGATATGGGGTGATTTAAAGGGTGATGTGGGTCTATGTGTATATACATGTTTTGGGATTCTTTTGATTGCTTGATACGAAGGAACTCTGGGCTGTAATGTGAATCAGAGGAAATAGTTTCGTAAAATCCACCGAGATGGTTGGCTATTTCCAGAGGATCTGTTATGGTTTCGGTTGGTGTTTTAATGATATTAAGCGGATGCATTCTACTTTTGTAGCGGCCTATTATTTTTCTAACTGTATTCCAGATTTCTGTGGAGGTTGTAAATATATTAATATTAGAAACAAAGCTCCTCCAGCAATCCCTCTTTTGTGTCCTAATTACAAATCTTGCTTGCTTTCTGCTATTAATGTATTCTTCTAAATGCATAGAACAAGGATGTTTCTTAAATTTTTTTAGGCATTTTTTCCTTTTTCTAACAGCAGAAGCGCAGTCTTCATTCCACCATGGAACTAATACTCTATTACTACGAGGTTTAGTTCTCGGGATGGATACCTCAGCTGAGGACAATATTGTACTGTTAATTTCTTTTTTCAGATTATTTATACATTTCTCATTTACATCTACCCAAGTAAGATCTGTAATTTCTTTATATTTTTCCCAATCAGCTTCATCCATCTTCCAGCGAGGTAAACGAGACTGGGGAGGATTTCTTTCCAGAAAATGTATTAGAATTGGAAAATGGTCCGACCCATAAAGGTCGTCCATGGTGGACCAAGTGCATTGAGGGAGAAGGACAGGGCTAACCAAAGAAAGGTCGATGGAAGATAGAGTTCCTGTAGAGCTACAAAGATGGGTCGGACAAGAATCATTCAAGACACCTAATTGAGATGAGTTAAGAAAAGACTCAACAATACGCCCTCTGGTATCTGTTGTTTCTGAGAACCAAACACCACTATGACTATTAAAGTCTCCAAGTAAGAAAAGTGGAGAGGGAAGCTGTGCAACAAGATCTGTTAATTGGTTCTCATCAAAAGATTGTCCTGGAGGTAAATAAATGGAACATACTGTAAATGAGTGATGAGAGTATATCCTTACAGCCACAGCTTGCAAATCCGATACCAATGGAACCTCAGTGCAAGGAAAATCATGACTGACTAACACGCTAACACCACCACTAGCAATAAGTCCATGACAATAATCTTTCCGGAAGTGACTATAACTATTAAGGGTGAAATTGCTATTTTCCTCCAGATGTGTCTCCTGCAGACAAATTAACGGACAATATTTTTCCTTTAATATTGATAATAGATCTGCTTTGTGTAAAAGTAAACCATTAATGTTCCATTGCAGAATGGTCATGGAATGTGCTTGGAAGAGTTTAATACAAATTTATTATCTGTAAATCGCGGAAAAAGGTGAAAATCAAAAATTATATGTAATATAGTTAATATATCAAAGCCTTGAAGATTTATAATTTTTAAAAGGCTAGCAATATTGAAGTAATTATTTTTATTCACATTCATTAATAAATTTATGTAGGTAATTATTTCAAATATATTTTTATAAACGTAAGGCGTAGACTCTAATATGACTATTATATTAAGAGCATGTACAAATAAATTGTTATGAAAGAATTCTAAAGAAAAAATTATAGTAAGCATTTGGGAGTACATATTTAGCATTATTGTGTAAGGAAAAGGAAAAACACATTGAACTGATGTTGGAGATTGAAAAGGCACAACCAAGTGTTTTTGTTTAATAAATAAATAAATAATTATTATAATGGCGATGTTCATTTTTTTGTTGTTTTGTTTTTGTATTTATTACGAATTTTGGGATTCAAATCCCCGTCATCCACACGAGAGGATGTTGGAGAGCCACATGACGAAGGAGTAGAATTCTGGGAAGGAGGTCTAGTCCTTTTATCTCCTATTTTCGGAAGGGGTAGTTGGCTTGATTGAGAAATATTCTGTTTAGGGTCGGGAATTATTGATATTTCCAATGTGTTTGATAATTTTTGGTTAGAAGGAATTTTAGATTTATTTTTATTTTCAATTTTATCTTTAACTAATTGGGGAGATTTATTACCTATTGATGATTCTAAATAATTAATTTTTTCAACAAGAGATTGTACTAGACATGTCAGTTTTTCGAATCGTTCCAGGAGTATATTTTTAGTTGGTAATGCTGAGGTGATCTCCGAGTAACTATGAGAGGTACTAGGATGAACCTGTACTCTAGGTTGGAGGGATTTGTCTGCTAGGAAATAAGATACTTTATGCTTCCTTCTATATTCCTCTATCTGTTTTTCCTTTTTATATATCGGACATGAGGAGAACCAGGCAGGATGGGGACCCGTACAATGGAGGCACTTCGCCTCACATTTTCCCTCGTGCTTTGCTAAGCCACAACGACCGCACAGGGAAACTGGTTCTCTGCACTGACGTTTTCTATGTCGATATCCATAACAATTAAAACAGATTAGTGGTCTATAATACGGAATGACTCGTACACTTAAAAAATCTAAAACTATCTTTTCAGAGAGATCAGACCGATTAAATGTCAGAATGACAGATGGAGTTGGAATTTTTGATCCGTTTATAGTTTTAAATATTCTCTTAACTTCAACTACATTCTGTTTTTCTAACTCAACTTTAAGTTCCTCCTCTGTGCAATGAAGGAATTTGTCGCAAGTGATGACTCCTTTCGAAAAATTTAATGATCTATGTAATGAGAATTGTATGTTATAATTTTCATAAGATTTAATTTTTCCCAGATTAAGAAAATCTTTTTCAGTTGAAATTTCCAGAAGTATTATACCTGATTTCAAAAATTTAACATTTATTTGAGGGCCAAAACTTTTAATAAATCTGCAAATTTTGAAAGGGCTGAAATCACGAAGGGTTTTCTTCTCTCTATTAGGGGCTAAGGTCATAACAAGAAATTTTTTTGTCCACCGACCGGGTGGTAACTCAAATTTGAAACTATTTATTGAAGAAACCCCGGGATCCGGGGGTTTAGGTTCAATAATAATATTATTTTCCATATCCATGGGGTAAAATGTACTTTATATTAACAATACTAAAATAAATTAAATATAAATACAAGAAAAAATGATGAAAAGCAAAAAGAAAATGAATTGTTTATAATCTAAGGACTACTCCCTGAGTGAAGAAGCTGTAGAAAACAATTGAAGGAAGCCTCCTGTCCCAACAATGGAGCTGGCTCCTCCTCTAGCTTCAGGTTAGCAAACTTCAATATCAAATATCTTCCCTCATAGGCTATTACTAGGTGAAAAAACTACATAAACTTGATCTAAACACTTAAATGAAACTATTCTTAATAAATATTAAAAGAAATTTAAAGAAAAAACCACTTAAAATTGTAAAAAAGAAGCACTGAAAATTAGCAAGCGTCACTAGCGACCAGGGCTAAACAGCTGACTGATAGATATTTTTAATGTTATTACAATAAGAAATCTGTTGTTTTAGCCTGTTTTTTTTTTAATTTTGGGAAGTTTCACCTATATAACTTTTGTCAATAAATTGCTTACACTTAATTTGATAAATTACATTTTGTTTATTCTTACTATCTATTTTACGTAATGCTTTTGTTAATTTATTATCATTGTACAGACCTATTGTTAAATTTGTATGATTATACTTCTTTACATTTATGACAGTGTTGATATAGGAAAGTTGCTGCAGGCATTACAGTCACAGGGAATACCTGGGAAGCTAATAAGATTGACGAGGATGACTCTGGAAGGAACAAAATGTAAGGTCAAAATCAGAGTAGGCGTCTCTGATAGCTTTGAGGTAAACAGTGGCTTAAGACAAGGGGACCCATTATCACCTATATTATTCAATCTCGCCCTTGAAGTTGCCATCAGAAAGATAAAGACTAACCCAGGTGGCACCATTTACAATAGGATCACTCAGCACATGGCGTATGCTGATGGTGTGATAATAACAGGGAGGACCACAGCAGCTTTGGCCAGTGCTGTGGCAGAATTTGATTGTGCAGCGCAAGACTTGGGACTCACTATAAATAGTCAAAAGACCAAATTTATGAAAACCTCGAGACAGACCAGAGAACGAGGAGGGACTGTGGATTTGGGCGAGGACACGTATCGTAGCTGTAGCATATTTAAGTACCTGGAGGGAGTAGTAATGGAGAACAATAACCTGGAAGTGGAGGTTAAGGGCCGAATGGTGGCAGGAAATAGATGCTTCTATGCCTTGCAAAAAGCTCTCCGATACAAAAGTCTCTCCAGGAAAGCAAAGATTTTACTTTACAAAACTGTAATAAGGCCAGTTGTTGTGTACGACAGCGAAACGTGGACCCTCACCAAAGAAATGAGGAGAGGTCTGCTGGTCTGGGAAAGAAGAGTCCTGAGGAAGATTTTTGGAGCCGTAAGAGAACAAGGGGTCAGAAGCAATGCCGAACTAACAGAATTGTATGGCGAGCCTGACATCCTCTATGTCATCAAGAAAGATAGACTACAGTGGTTAAGGCACGTGGAGAGAATGGAACCCTGTAGTCTGTCTAAATTGATGCTGAATGGTGCACCTGGGGACAAAAGAAAGAGAGGTAGACCAAGATGGAGGTGGCTTGATGACCTGGAGGAGGACTTGCGGACGCTAGGGATCCGAAATTGGAGGAACCTAGCAGCAAACCGTGTGGAATGGAGCAGGATGGTGACAGAGGCCCGGGTCCTACAAGGACTGTAGCGCCCAATAGAGAGTGAATGATACTTCTTTAAACTTTTCTTTATTCTTCTTCTTCTTCCTCGGCGCTACATCCCACTAGTGAGACATGGCCTCCAAAATCAGCTTCCGCCAGTTGTCACGGTCTTGTGCTGCCACTTTCCAGTTCCGGACTCCGAGTAGGCTGCGTGCATCGGCGGCTACTCCATCTTGCCATCTCAGCTTGGGTCTGCCAACTCGTCTGGTTCCATGAACTCTCTCAGAAAATAGTTTTTGAGGCATGTCTTGGTCTGGCATCCTGGCTAGGTGTCCTGCCCAGCGGAGACGTCCACATTTTATGTGCTTTACTATGTTAGCCTCCCTAAATAGGTTGGCCAATTCTTGGTTTGTTCTACGTCTCCAGTTTCCCTGGTCGAGGACACCCCCATATATGCTCCTCAAGACCCGTCTTTCAAAATAGAGAAGGGATAATTCTTCTCGCTTCGTTATAGTCCATGTTTCTGAGCCATAACAGAGGACTGGCCTGATTAGGGTTTTATAGAGCAATATCTTTGTGGATCTTGTAAGAATGCTCCCTCTCAGTTGCCTACGAAGTCCATAAAAACTTCTGTTTGCTGCCAGTATCCTACTATTAATCTCCTTGGACATGTCATTATCAAAAGTGACAAAACAGCCCAAATACTTAAACTGGCTCACTTTTTCGAAGGAGAAGGAGCCCATGGTGACAGTTTCTCCTGGCCTAGCTTGTTGTCCGGCCACCATATACTTGGTTTTTCCTTCGTTAACTTTGAGACCCATTCTACGAGCAGCTTCCTCTAAAGCAAGAAATGCCTCTTCTACTGCATTCAGGGACCTACCCACTACATCCAGATCATCTGCATACCCCAATAGCTGAATGCTTCTGGTAAGGACAGTTGCCTGTGTCTGTATTCTGGATTCCCTCACTGCGTTCTCCAATCCCAGATTAAACAATAGGCAGGCCAAGCCATCCCCCTGTCGAACCCCACCCTCAGGCTGGAATTCACCAGAGAGACCCCCCTGGACACGCACCATGCTCTTACCATGCCACACAGTAGCCCGACATAACCTCACCAGTTTTCGAGGAATTCCCATATTAACCATAGCACAGTACAGCGCATTCCGGTTAATGCTGTCATACGCACTCTCGAAATCAACGAAGAGGTGATGCGTCGTGAATTTGTATTCGTGCCCTTTCTCGAGGATTTGCCGCAAGCAGAACAACTGATCAATTGTTGACTTACCCGCACGGAAGCCACACTGATACTGCCCAAGGATACGGCTAGCAAAGGGGGACAGTCTTTGGTAGAGGATGTTAGAGAGTATCTTGTATGCTGCAGGTAGGAGAGATATGCCTCTATAGTTGCCACAATCTAGTGGATCTCCCTTCTTGTGAATCGGACATAAGACAGATTTCCTCCAATCCTCCGGCAGTTCCTCCTCCTCCCAAATACCAATAATGAGGTTCTGAAGGACTCTCACAAGCTCCCAGCCTCCATGCTTGAATAACTCAGCAGGCAAATTATCAATTCCTGGGGCTTTGTTATTCTTGAGCTTTTCAATAGCTGTGACCACTTCCTCATCACTTGGTGGCTCCAATTCTTCTATTTCAGTGAGTGGGGTTAGAAGGTCCTGGCACTCTCCATCGCCAGCATTAGTCGCCAGAGTTTCGGAGAAATGTTCCTTCCATCTCTGTAGAACCTGAATCCTGTCAGTGAGGAGGTTGCCTTCCTTATCACGACAAGCAGAGAGCCTCAGTTTAAATGGCTTGCGACTGTCATTGATTTTTCTATAGAAGTTTCTACACTCCCGGGCCCCTCTGAGCAGTTCTGCTTCCCTCAGCTCTTCGTTTTTGTGCTCTCTCTTCTTTTTTCTGTGCACGTGCTTCTCAGCTCTCCTTTTGTCACGGTACTCTTCTGTGGATCCTCGAGTTTTTCTGCGAATCATGGCTTGATACGCCTGGTTTTTAACATGTGTGGCTTGTTCGCATTCTGCATCAAACCAGCTCTTATTTTGCCGCCTTTCCTCGTACCCCAAGACCTTCTCAGCAGCTGAAAGGAGGGCACCATGAATAGACAGCCATTGCTGGTCATGGCTTCCAATCCGTTCTGAGGCTGAAGTTAATATTGAGCTTTCCACCTCCTGGACAAACGCACTACTTATTTCTGGGCATCGCCTGAATTTATCCACATTGAGCCTTTTGGCCCGGTCTCCCCTTATAGTTTTCACCATCGAGATTCTGTCACGTATCCGGGCTATGACAAGGAAGTGATCAGAATCAACATTGGCTCCTCTGTATGTTCTCACATTTATTAAATTGGAGCGACTCGAGCTACTAATGAGAATGTGGTCTATTTGGTTCACGGTGTTTCCGTCTGGTGAGATCCAGGTACCTTTGTAGATCCTTTTGTGGGGAAATAGAGTGCTACCAATAATCATGCCATGAGAGATAGCAAAGTTTATTAATCTTGTGCCATTGTCGTTGGATTCATCATGGAGGCTATGCTGACCAATAACAGATGAGTAAATACTCTCTTTCCCAACCTTAGCATTTAGGTCGCCCGCAATTATTTTAACATCGTACCTTGGACAATTATCAATAGTGCGATCAAGAAGGTCATAAAACTCGTCTTTGTCAGTCTCTGACGCGGACTCAGTGGGAGCATGGACACTAATGACAGAATAGTGCTTAAATTTTCCCTTTATTCGGAGCAGACATATTCTAGGAGATACTGGTTTAAAGTCAATAATTAAGGACCGGAATCTCTTGGAGACGATAAAACCAGTCCCAAACTGATGATGGCGGTCTTGGCAGCTGTAATAGACAGTGTGATGTCTTTTTTCAATAGTACCGCTGCCTGTCCACCGGATTTCCTGAATAGCGGCAATGTCTGTTCTATATAAGTCTAATTGGTCTAAAAGCACCTTGAGTGCTCCAGGTCTATGAAGGCTTAGGACATTCCAAAAGCCAAGATGAAATTCATTCCGACGATAGCTAGTGTTCTTTATTATTTCTGTTAATCTAGGAATATATTTCAATTTATGAACTATTTTATTTCTAATTTCATTATTCTGTTCTCTACTTGTAATTTCTACATTCTCTTCACCAGTTTTATTTAATTGTTTGACATAATCAGTTATTTCTTTATTTATTTTGTTTACGGCGCATCGACATCTAGGCCATTAGCGCCCATAATCAGTTATTAAATTTGGTTTAATACCCTTGGATTTTACCTTTATTTTACAAGTTTTTGTTCTATGTTTCTCTTGTGATTCCTGCACTATTATTGAACTACTCTCTGCATTATTTATAATTTTATCAAACCACAATTTATTTATTAACTTTAGTGGATAAAAATTGTCCACTAATATTTTCGCTTTTATTTCTTTTAAGTATATATTATCCGTTATATTTACAGCTATGTTAATCAGATTTTTAGTTGTATTATTTATTTGAGTTTTAGGGTGATTAGAATTCTTCTTTCCCTTCCCCCATGTGCCTTTCAGTGTGGGGGAGCCTCTAGCCATTGGGCCCACCCATCTCGGTCCCTAGCGAGCGCCTTCATGCTTGGTAATGTTTTTCCTCGGGCCTGTCCAAGTCTGGATATGTAGTCATCATATGACAGGTGAGGTCGTCCTCTTGGTCTTTTCCCAGTTGGCCTTGACTCCATGATGCTTCTGGGTCCTCGGTCTCCCTCCATTCTACAGACATGGCCGAACCACTTCAGCTGCCGTTTCTCAAGGGTACTCTTCAGAGATGTGATTTTCAAGTCCTCTCTTATACTTTCATTTTGTATGCAGTCCCTTCTAGTTTTGCCGACTACTCTCCTGAGATACCTCATTTCGGTTGCCGTGATTCTGCTCATTTGCCTGTCCTGAGATATCCAGCTTTCACTTCCATAGAGCAGGGTTGGGAGATAGACTGCTTTGAACACATGTAGTTTTACATCCCGTCCAACCTCTCTCTTTCCGACTATAGAGTTGCAGATTTGGTAATATATTTGGTTGGCTTTCTTAATTCTATTAGATATCTCACTATTGATAGTGCCATTCCTGTTTATTACCATCCCCAAATATGTGCACTCTTCTACAACCTCTAAAGTTTCTCCATTGCAGGCAATGTTCACATCTTGTTCCTCTCTGCCTAGATAGAGTATCTTGCTCTTGGTAGTGTTTATTATCATGCCTTTTCTTTCCAATTCCGGTGATTAGAATTAAAATTTAAAATGCGAGTGCTACTTATATCTTTTTTGTTCCATTTTGTGGTTATTTTATTATTTTCAAACTTAATATCCCATGTCAAGATATTTCAGCTTATTATTATTCGCATATTCATGTTTAAATTTTATTCTTTTATGAAATGAATTAAACAGATCTAATAACTCTGGGAACGTATCTTCTTTAGTTATTAATAATACATCATCTATATATTTAGTTATTAAAACAGGTTTCTCACTAGTTTTGTTCAGTTGTTTATCAATTAACTTATTTAATAGAGCGTTACTTAACACAACAGACAATCTACCACCCATTGGCAAACCATAAACCTGTCTATAATAATCTCTGTTGCATTAAAAATAACCACATGAAGTATATAATTTAATACCTTCAGTATATAGATTTTTATTTTTTATCGGGCTATGATCTTAATACATTCATCAACTGATATATTAGTAAATAAGGAATTAGCATCAAAGCTGATTAAGTCATATTCTTTATCCTTATCTATTTGAATCTCGTTTAATATATTTTTTAAATCATTGGAGTTCTTAACATCATAATCATATCGTCCCTACCATTTCAAACTATCGAATATGAAAAATGTCGTTTTTCGAATTTGATACTTTACTCTTGCATTGTGGACGATATAGCTTGTGGCAAATTGTCGAAACTCTAGCCTCTTTAGAATTGCTGTAAATGCCTTAAATAAAGTATCGAATATGAAAATTTTTCAATAGATTACTTTGTCAATATATCGAATATGTTCATTCGCTAGTTTGCTCCTAATGGTCATACTTTTGAGACCAAAAACTGATGAAAATGGTACATTCGATACGTTGATTTATAGATATCACTAATACTATACAATTAGAACAATGCATAATGTCAAATCACATTTGTTAGTTTGAAAATGTAAATATTTATCCAGTTAGTCAATCGTAATAGGCAAACTATCAAAAATACCACATTCGATAATTTGAAATGGCGATCCAAGAAATATCACTTATTAGCACTAAGATTGGTAATTTAAAAACAGTAAACAGTTTGTTCATAATATCACCTTAAAATGATTAACAATATACATAGAAAAAATATGTTAAAAAGTCCTTTTGTAAAGGCGCTGATTTTGGAATCACTATTAAAGCTTTCTTGCTCTCTTGAAAAATACCGATTTTCATATTCAATGGTTTGACATGGTAGGGACGATATAATGTATTTAAGCATTTTACAAGATGAATGCATGAACTTTTTCAAACTGTCATTAGGTCGATTAATATTGTTTATGATGGGGGAAGCGGTAAATGATAATAAATCTAGAAAATTAACAGAATCCATTTATGTAACAAAAAAGTCCGTCACGCAGGAGCTTCATAACTAAGCACTTTCCTCAGAATTTGGGTAGTGTAGACTGCATTACTGAATAATTTGCTTAAAAGGACCTACATAAATAAAATAAAAACATGAATAGTTCTCTTTTACTTTTGTAATTAATTTGCTTCCAATTAAGGATTATGGAAGCATAATTAATTAACACCATTAACATTTAAGTTAATAAGAAGTATATTGTATACAGCCACATTGAGAAGGAAGGAACGCCGCCATTACAACTGGTACAAGAAGCGGTAGCTCTACATGTAAGTATGTGCTAGATACTACACAGAGGTATAAATTCTAACACTCCTCCTCGATTTAAACATTTTTCCAACACACAAAAAATACAAACAAAGATAAAATTTTAAATCGAATAAATACAAATACAAAATAAAGAGTTAGAGTAATATCCACTCATAATAATTGCAACTTGTCTCTAAACTGACTAAGCTATTCATATTGTAGGGGCTTTGTAAAGATGTCTGCAATGTTTGCCGAGGATGGTACATGTTCAATTTTGAATAATCCCTTATTTACACAATCCTTAATAAAATGCATTTTTATTTCAATATGTTTAGTTGGAGTTTTCATAAGTTTCAGCCATGGAAATAGCACCTAAATTGTCCATGTATAGAATTGGTTGGTCTTCAATATTGAACTCGGATAAGATACCTTTCAAGTTTGTGAGTTCCTGTGCCGCTGCAGCTCCGGCCACATATTCAGATTCTGCTGAAGACTGTGCAACACAAGTTTGTTTCTTTGAAAGCCAACAAACTGGATTGCCTCCATACAGTACAACTACACCTGTAACACTTTTGCGGTCACTTTTATCTCCGCCCCAGTCAGCATCTGAAAAGGCTGTTAAGTTCATAGGTCCTTTGGTAAACTTTAACTGTTTATCTAATGTTCCTTAGGTATCGCAACACTCTTTTCGCTACTGTCCAGACTTGTTGAGTTGGCTTGTCCAAATAACGACTTAAATAGGATACTGCAAACATAATATCAGGCCTACTATTTGTTGCCAGGTACATCAGAGAACCTATCAGTCTACGATATGGGACATCTATCACAGGTTGATTTGGATCAAATTGGAAATTTGATTCCATCGGTGTTTTAGCTCCTTTGCCAACTGGCATATTAAAATCATTTAACATTTTATTAATAAAAGATTTTTGAGAAATAGAGATGAATTACATTTAGTGATTTCTAAACCTAAGAAATTCTTTATTTCTCCCATATCCCGCACATTGAATTTTTCTTTTAGGGCTTGTATAACTTCTTTAATGTCATTATCTTTACCTATTAATAAAAGATCATCTACATGAATGACTAATTTAACAGAGTTTTTAAAATATAAACAAAAGTCATAATTTGAACGCTGAAATTCTAAGCTTAATAAATATTCATTTCATTTAGTTTTCCAATTCTTAGGACTTTGCCTTAAGCCATATAAAGAGCG
Organism: Gonocerus acuteangulatus; assembly: GCA_946811695.1. Classification (NCBI taxonomy): domain Eukaryota; kingdom Metazoa; phylum Arthropoda; class Insecta; order Hemiptera; family Coreidae; genus Gonocerus; species Gonocerus acuteangulatus. The sequence goes on from OX328123.1 coordinate 159,256,537, forward strand.
ATTTAATTTTAAAACTTTTTTATTACTGACATTCAGACTTTCTGGAATTTTAACGAATATCTCTGTGTCTATTTCACCATGAAGGAAAGCTGATGGTATGTCAAGTTGGCGAATTTTCAAGTTTTCCATAACTGATTGTGCTAAAATCATCTTTACTGTAGAAGAGCGAGCAACTGGGGCATACACATTACTACAAATGCAGTTATTTTCTTCTTGAAATCCCCTTGCTACTAGTCGAGCCTTTTTTGTCCCATCTGTTTTGGTTCTAAAAACCCACTTTAGATCAATTGCCTTTTTACCTTGAGGGAGGTCTGTTATCGACCATGTGTTTAGTTCTTCCAAAGACGTAAGTTCTTTATTAATTGCTAACTGCCATTCTTTATCACTCCAAGCCTCTTTAAAAGTATTAGGATCATCAGATTCTGGCTGAAGAAATGTCGAATAATAAACTTCATAATTTTGCAATCTTTCAGGAAATTTCACCAGTCTTCCGCTTCTAGTGGTAGTAGCTGATCCTATTTCTTCATCTTTATCTAAATTATTTTCTTTAATATCGTCTACTTTAGGCAATGTCTCCTCCTCAACATTAACATTAGTCTCTTCATTATCATCTTCCAATGGATACTGTACTACTTCATTACAATTCTTTTCATCCTTTTTTGAAGAATGAGTTATAGAGTTACTTCTATTTTCCAAAAATACATTTCTGCTGAAAATAATTTCTTTACTATCAGGATTAATACATTTGTACCCTTTTACATTATTACCATAACCTATAAAGATCAATTTCTGAGATTTAGGATCCCATTTTTCTTTTTTGTTTGGGTATGTGTGACATAACTTGGCTACCAAAAACTCTTAGGTGTGATATATTAGGTGCACGTCCAGACCAAACTTCAAATGGTGACTTTTCTTTTAAAACTGATGAAGGAGATCTATTGATAAGATAAACTGCTGTATTCGCAGCTTCTGCCCAATATTCTTTAGGAAGACCAGAGTCAAATAATAAACAACGAGCCTTTTCTACTATTGTTCTATTTGCTCTTTCTGCGACTCCATTTTGTTCCGGTGTATATCTAATAGTTAATTGATGGATTATACCACATTCTGACAAATAGTTTTTGAATTCTCGGTTTACTTATTCAGTACCGTTGTCAGATCTAAGTACTTTAATTTTACTATCGGTTTGGTTTTCAATCATTCTTTTAAATTTCTCAAAAGTTTCAAATACTTGGTTTTTATGTGATAAGAAGTAAGCAAACATCTTTCTAGAATTATCATCAATTAGAGTAAAAATATATTTACTTCCACCAATAGATGTTTGTTCCATAGGCCCCATTAGATCAGTATGAATTAGATCTAATATTTTTCTTGATTTCTTTGTACTGCTAGAGAAAGGTAATTTACTTTGTTTCCCTTTAAGGCATATTTCACAAGGATTATCAGATATTTTTATATCACTAACCCCAATAGCCATTTTAGAAATAATTTTCATATTCTTTCTAGACATATGACCCAACCTTCTATGCCAAAGAAGATTACCTTCACTTACAAAAAAAGCAATATTTTTATTTCCAAATAAAAGTCCTTCCTGCTTTAAGGTATTAAAAGTATTCAACTTATAAATTCCATTATTACATCTGGCTGTTGCTATTACTTTGTTATCAGAATTCATAATTTGAGCTCCCTTTCTATCAAAATTTATTTTATAACCTTTCTGTATAATTTTGCTGACAGACAATAAATTAATTGCTGCATCTTGTTATTGGTCAAGTGTGTTGAAGCACAAGAATCTAAGTACCATGAATTCTTTTCAATATTATTTTCAGATAAGTAAGCTAGAAATGCTTTAGACTTATTTCCTTTATCAATACATTTTTGATTGCCTTTAAAATTATTTTTATTCATAGAACAATTGGCTCTAATATGCCCAACCCTATTACAATTGAAATATCTAGGCAAATTTTTGTTATTAGTATAAGTATATAACACTGAATCCCTTAACTCAGGTTTTATTTCCTGTAATAATTTTACCTTTATTGAGTCACCAGTAATTTTAATACCTGAACTTTCAAGTCCCATAATCATAGGCCTAAAGTGGTCAGACAAACCTGCCAACAACAAAGTGCCTACCCATTCATCATCAACCTTAAAGCCCTTTTCATTTAATTTGTGAGCTGTAGATATAATAGTATCACAATAACTTTCAACTGAACTACAATTATCTAGTCTAGTTGTTACAAGGGTTCGAAGAAGTCCAACTCTTCTTGTTAATCCACTGTCCTCAAATGCAAGTTCCAACGCTAACCATGCTTCTCGAGATGTCGAAGCATTTTTAATGTGTGAATAATTTACCTTATCAACTCCTAAAATTATTCGTGATAATGCCTTCCTGTCCTTAGCTGGGTCAGGATCCTCTTGTTTTTCTATTACGCTCCAATGATCATCCAATTGTAAATAAGCCTTCATACCGAACTTCCAGTCGGAAAAGTTATCGCGGCCAACCAGCTTCTCCACCGGTGATATGTTTAAACTCATATTTTTTTCTTTATACACAATAGTCACAATATTATAAATGACTGGGCCCATAACCAAGTAAGGATTATGGAAGCATAATTAATCAACACCATTAACATTTGAGTTAATAAGAAGAATATTGTATACACATTGAGAAGGAAGGAACGCCGCCATTACAACTGGTACAAGAAGCGGTAGCTCTACATGTAAGTATGTACTAGATACTACACAGAGGTACAAATTCTAACACTTCCAGAGTTATGTTTATACTACACTACTTAATATATACAAAAAACTTCATATTTTCGTCTTTTGAACTGACTCAGGAAGAGGATAGGCCCCCCCTTGTGGTAGAAAGCGCTCCTATTGGCGGCTTTGTGAACCTACGACTGGCGGGCTAATTCTATTGAAGCATAGTAGGAAGTAAACCTCCCTTTTCGATAGACAGAATTAGTTCATTTTTACAACACTTCATTCTCATGAGTTACCAACGACGTATACGGTATACCATGTTTAGTTACAATACAGCCGAAATTCTGACCGGTATGAGTATATTAGTAATTTGGGTACGGAGTAAACCGGAACTCGGAGTAGATTACCACTACGAATACCGATTTTTGTCGAAATATAACAAAAATTACGCCTGGTTGTTGCGAATTGCTATTGTGGGTCCGATGTAAACCCCCTGTCCTAATGAACCGATTTAGTTTATTTTTACAACCCATTTTTCCCTGTATATTGCCACTACGAATACCAAGTTTCGTTGAAATATAACAAAAACTACGGCTGGCATGGTCAAAGCAGTGTTTTGGGTCCGGGGTAAAACCCCCCTTCCAGTGGACCAATTTTGGTGGTTAACAAACTCGTTCAATCGTTTGTTAATTGAATGCTATATACCAAGTTTTGTGATGAAAAAACAAAAACTCTGGCCGCTATCGTGTTAACAGATATATATATTTATATAAATTTTGACAGTGGTAATTTTTAGTCTCTTCTAGATAGGATCGATAAAGATTTAAAGACATTTTTCAAAAATTCCATCATGAGTGCAACCTTAATAGCTACTCTCCTTCGGAGGAAAGTGCTAAAATATCAATAGAGCTATAAATTTCAAAATAGATGTTAATGGAATAGGACAACAGTATGTTTACATACCTAATAAAATTAATTTTTGATGACCATGTAATAGATTTGTTTCATAGTTTAAATACCTATTTTACATACCTCATTGTAGTTTATATAAAAAAATAGTGTTAAGTAATGATTATTTAAAATAGCTGATATATGTCATACATAAATTATCATACATTGAATTTTAATATTTTAGTGTAATTTTAGTTATAAAAGAATATAATAGGCCTAAGTATGTTTATAAGGTTTTTGTAATATGGCTATGCAATAATGTGAATGTATTAATTTGTTTATATCTATTGACGTGATTTCTTTCAGGAATCATTTTTATTTTAATTATAACGTTCAAATTTAACAGGCCCGGTGGCTGTGAGTGTTAAGGCATCACCCCTATCCTGGCTAAAAAATGGTAACCTATAGAGAACCTGTTCCAAAAGTCTCACTTAATAATAATGGACGTTAAAATTTAAGTAAATAAATTTAACATTATTTATTGACAGGACATGGTAAGTTGGAAATTAGGAAATTATAATGTATTAATTTTTTAAAATATGATATAATAGCATGGGTAATGGTAATCTATATATTATTGTTTAGAAGGTATTCATGCAGTATCTAATAATTAATACACTATTTTAGCATTTCTAAAGATGAATGAGTAGTCCAAAATGTCGAAATTATATAATAAAAGTTTATGTGAACTCTGAAAGGTTGTTCCTTACCTTGAATAGTATTATTAATTAATACCCTTCACCTTTTCATCAAAATATTAAAGAAAAATAATTGAAGGGCTCAGTACCAAAGGTGACTAACCCACAACTAGAACAAACTGAAAATATTAAGGTTAAAGTTTAGAAGAATTTGAAAAAAAAATTAGTGTTGGTGAGAGAACTGATTTTAATTGGTCTTTATTCATTAGATACAGGTGTGCGCACGCCATAAAGTGGAAACGGAAAGTGGTTCGTATATAGCGTTATGAGCCCTCACTGAACCCCTCCCTTCACACACTAACCTTACTAACGCTCACGAGATGAGGGCTTCCCTGTGATCCCCCATGGGGTTTCGCATTCCATGGGAGATCGCAAGACGGCCCTCGGGAAAGGCCCTACTACAGTTGCTTCCGCCCCGCTACAGAGCGCATGAGTCTCACTCTTTACAGAATACCTCCAAATTCTGGCTACTCTGTAGCGGAGCATCCAACCATATGACCACTACGCAGGACAGGCAACCACAACGTGATTCCTGCCACCAACCCAACCGTCGTACCATTTTGGAAACTTATGACTGTGCCATGAACCTCTAAGCACCAGAATGGACACTGGCCCGGAAGTGTTAAAAGCACCCCCTATGGTTTCCTTCCAGGAGAGAATCGAGGTGGGGACTTAACCTGATCTCCCAAGGAGGGCAGGTCCCATGCCTGTTACATAGCCGCTCAATGTTTGCCGTGTCGGTGAGCGAGAGAACCAACCTAAGAAGGTCCCCAAGCCCACGAACACTCCCAGCCAGCACGTGGGACAGACCCCGTAGGGTTGGCCCGGACGTCAGAGAGTCTGCACTACAGATCCCGGGGGTCTCCCCTCCTACCGAGGTAGGATTGGGCCCCAGTCTCCTCGGCTGGCCACTCATTAGATACAGGTGTGCGTGCGCCAGAGAGTGGAAACGGAAAGAGGCCCGTATATAGCGTTATGAGCCCTCATTGAACCTCTCCCTAAACACACAATCCTTACTAACGCTCACTGAGGTGAGGGCTTCCCTGCGATCCCTCATGGGGTCTTTCGCTGTCCATGGGAGATCGCAAGACGGCCCATATATAAGTAGTAGGCGGCCTCTCCCGAGGAGAGGCCGCCTACTACTGTTGCTTCCGCCCCCTGCAGAGCGCATGAGTCTCGCTCAATACAGAACACCTCCAAATTCTGGCTACTCTGCAGCGGAGCATCCAACCATATGACCACTACGCTCGACAGGCAACCACAACGTGATTCCTGCTACCAACCCAACCGTAGTACCATTTTGGAAACTCATGACCGTGCCATGAGCCCCTAAGCACCAGAATGGTCTCTGGCCCGGAAGTGTTAAAAGCACCCCCTACGGTTTCCTTCCAGAAGAGATACAGGGGGGGACTTATCCCGATCTCTCAAGGAGGGCAGGTCCCGTGCCTGTAATTGCCAAGCTGTCCGGGAAGGCTTAAAGCCCCTAGGCTACATATCTGTAGCCCGTTCCACTATCCGCAACCTCGTGGACCCGCTCGGTAGCGCATGGCGACGCCTCTCAGTACCGAGGACGAACTGGTTTACCCAGTCCTCCCAAGGACGAGACCGAGACTCATTAGATACATTGTGTACGTCGAAGGAGGTAGGAACCGATGAGAGACGTACCCAGCTTTTTAGGCCTCCAACAATCTCTCCACAGAAAACTCATTAGATACAGAAAATTATTATGAATATACCATAATATTCAATGGTTTATGGTTAGGCATGATAATGAAAAACAAAGAGTATAGTCATGTTCAGGGCCGCCACATGGGGGGGACTGCCGGGTACAGTTGTCCTGGGCCCGGGCGCTGTGGGGGCCCAGGCCGGGCCTCACTAATTGGTAAAAACATGTATAGGTTATGAGTTTGTAAAAATAATGGGGTTTAGAAATATAGACGGGCGTAGCCTATAATTTACATGAATTGGATCTATATTTTTTTAATGTACATAAACAACAAAACAAGTGCAGTCCTACAATAGTATATTTCATTAGGAGTCGTAATAAATCTACAAGTACCGAAAGTGACCTTTGCTGCACCGATTGTCGGCTTTTATTCTCATTTTGCTCAAGAAGGAAATAACTTTAAAGTCCTATAGCAAAGTTCTAGAATTTTCAGTCTGGCTGTGAGAAGTGGGGGCCCGTGATCTGGTCCTGGGGCCGGCTCTGAGATGTGGCGGCTCTGGTCATGTTTGGCTCTCACAAAAATAAAAAATAACTTGCAATTGAATAGTATTCACATATCCGGAGATTAATAATTATTATTAAATAATTTGTCATTAATTATAATTAATGAAAAATTATTTTTCATTACATTTCTATGATTATGCATCAATAATTTAACACGACTACAGTAATTCAGATAAATGTAAACATAGTGATTCAAGTCCAAGATTTTCTTGATAGTTGCTGTTCTCTCATTCGGTATTTGAGCTGAAGCCATTATGTTCAGGACCTGGGTAGTTCTTTAGGTTTTCCTAGAAGGAATGATACTCGAAGAATATACTGAAGAATTGCTATGAGATCATTCACTTTCTCCGTAGATAGTTTCTGCCCAGTAAGCTACAGTACTGGTAACTGAATTCATCCGAACACCTTCTGTTTCCCTTCTGAACGTGTGTATTTCATTTTGAGCTGTCTTGGATTACTCTTTTCTAGCAGTAACCAATTGATTTTCAGCCACTCAACGTTTGCTCCATCGTTGTTCACTTTGCGATTGATAATATCTTTCTCCAGACTTAATCTACTGAAAAAGTGTTCCCCTGCTATTTTCAAGACATCAAAAATTCCTGATCGCATGATGAGAAACTGTGTCCTGGTATACAGAATTTCTGGTCAATGATTTCCAGATTACACGAGGAGTGAATTTAAATATTGCAGTTTTCTCCTCCACAGGCGTGGTTCACGAACATTCCTTGGTGGTTCATAGAGAGAACCTGCCACAGAATCATCAGAAGCTTCAACTATATCACTCATGTTGCTGCTTACCATTAACAAAGCCATACCTAGTGTGGGTTAGTCAAGTCTGCCTCTCATATGATTTAGCTTTGCAGTAAGTTACAAAACCAGCTTACAGAAGTCAGTACTAATCAATGAGGTGTAAAGGCTGGGCATTTCTATTGTGGAGATGTAATGACTGGTCAGGTGACCACTGGCGACCAATGAGAAGCATCCAGGAACAGCCAATAGGAACGAGTGCTCAGCCGAGCTTCCCCGACTTCGACCGAGACGCCCCGACCTTGGCCTATGACTAGGGGCGTTCCTGCTGGCCAGAGGACATTCTACTCCGGCGCTCTCTCAAGGACACACTAGCAGCTCTCTCAAGACTAGACTCCAGTCAGCCATGCACTCAGGACCAAGCAACCGGCGCTCCAGAAACTCTCCAGCCATGCACTCAGGACCAAGGACCTAGCTACCTGCTCTGCCTCTCTCTCTGTGGACAAAGCACGAAGTCGCCATCTCGATGTCCCCAGTGGTCAAGCCAGCCTCCAGTCATTACACTCCCGACTCCTACTTCCCCCAACTCTATTCAATACCTGGTTTATTCATTTACTTCCTTACCCCTCTCAGTCCTACTTCGAGGAACGGCTACGGCTCAGTACCGAACACCTTCTCCCCGACTCAGTGGAACAGCTAACGCCTAGTACCTAGTCGGTATCCCCCAGGTTCAAGGAAGCGCCCTTAACCGGGACACAGTACTTACCTGGCTACCTTCTCCCGACACATCCTTCCAACTCTTCCTAGCCTACCTTTAGTGGCGACACCCATCCGCTACAAGTGGTGACCCCAGACTGGAACAGCAACCATGCCCCTGAAACTACGAGCTTTTTCCAGAGATGCGCCAGAATTATGGTTCTTGCAAGCCGAGTGGATCTTCCAGTTCTCCAATATAACGAGCTCTTCAAGCAAATTCTCCACGGTGGTAGGGAGCTTGGATCTGGATGTATTCGAACATGTGGCAGATCTCATCAACACCTCATCAGCTGACCCTTACTCGGACCTGAAGAACAGACTCCTCTCCGTATATGCCGACCCACCGGTGGTCAAAATGCAGAAACTGCTTGACTCTGTTCTCGGCGATCAGACCCCCTCACAGCTCTACAGGAGCATGAAATGGCTCGGGGGACAACTAGTGACCACGGAGGCTCTCACATCGCTCTGGCTCAAAGCCCTTCCCCAGAGAATACAAGAACTCCTGGCCGCCTATCCATCGACTGACATCGAAACCCTCACGGCCACTGCGGAAAAAATCGCGGCAATCGCCAAACCCCCACCATGCTCAGCCGTCCTCCAACCCCGACCGGACCTACAGCAGATGGAACCCCAACCCAGAGCCGTGCGAATAACCCAGCCAATTTCAGCGATTGAACAGCGGAGTTCTGAGCCCGAGGAGCTGAGTAGAGACCACAAGCAGCTGACTTCTGCCTCCAAGCAACTGATCACAGACATCGAGAAGCAGACTACAGAGACGGGACAGCATATTACGGATATTGAGCAGCCAACTACACAGCCTGAACAGCCAACTACACATACTGAGCTGCCAACTACACGGACTGAGCTGTCAACTACACAGACTGAGCTGCCAACTAAACAGACTGAGCAGTCAACTACACAGACTGAGCAGCCAACTACACAGCCTGAACAGCCAACTACACAGACTGAGCAGCCAATTACACAGCCTGAGCAGCCAACTACACAGACTGAGCAGCCAACTACACAGACTGAGCAGCCAATTACACAGACTGAGCAGCCAATTACAGAGAAGCTGCCTACCGAGATTAGCCAGCCGCCTAAAGTCATCGAGCAGCCTCGTAAGGAGCTGAAGCAGCTGACTATAGAGACTGAACAGCAGAACAGCAAGAGTGACACCACGGTACAGTTACCGCCAGCAGATCACCGAAGAGAAGACCAGACAGCGAAGGTAAGCCAGCAGTCTGAGAATGAGCTGCAAAGCGAGCACACTGATCACCGCTGGCTCAGTACTCCTACGAAGTCCCTAGACCAGGCGGACTCGAATTATTCAGAATCTCTAGGCCCGGATAGTTACACCTCAGATCTCCATTTTAAAAATCCCCCGAAGAGCAGCAATGTCAAGTACCGGGACCGTGTAGCTATAAAAGTGCTGAGGCTACGGAAAGCTGTGCCACCAAACCCGGTGGATCGGCCGCCAGATGGAAAACGGACTTCAAAGAGAGAACAACCTGTGCTCTGTTGTGGCCCTTGGAAGGTCCGTTTAAACTTATACTTAGTAACATAAATTCGGTAATATGCCTGTGTCACATTTATTTCTTGTATGTATATATGTAATAGTTTATTTTAGTTCATATTTAAATAATATTTTTGTTATTTTTTTCGTTCTTTTGTGGCGCTTATAAAGGTCGTTAAATTGTATAGTCTTTAGGTTAATTAGTATAAGTACAATGTATTATATTCATTCATTTTTTTTCTTACATTTAGTTCTCAACATATGACTTTTTCAATATAGGTTAACGTATCTTACTAAAATAAAAGTTGACACTGTTGTGGCCCCTATAAGGGCCGTTATAGGTTTAAGGTGTATTTATTTTATTTACTATTTTTTTTGTAAAATTTATTCCTAATAAAGGGCTCCACCCATTGGGGGGGGGGAACTATGTGGAGATGTGCATTAAGTCTAATTAAAATATATAATAAGATAAAATATATACAAAGTCATCTATAAGGTACCAAACCACTTTTCACATTCGATAATTTGCATTTGTATTGACAATATGTATATAAGTATATTAACATAATAACCTCTTCTATATAAACAGTGGCTCACAGTCAAAATGATGCAAACCAAGATTTCTATTTCTATTGCTATTTGTTCTCAATTTGTTACAATTTAAATGCCAATGCACATAAGGGCATAATGATTCATTGTCATGCATTGAATTTAGGTAAACAAATCAACTCTATAAAATTTATACAAATAGAAAAAAAAAAATCGTCATTAAAACTCATAGGAATTGAAGGTCACAGTGAAAAAGACGTGTAACACTTACCATTGGAGGGGAAGGTTGGAAGGAGACCATAAAATAAGATAGATAAATGGAATAAATCATACTAGCTACTTGTAATTCAAACATAAAAAAAAAATGACCCACAGAAACAAACATATGAACTATTTATAAAGATTAAAATAATTACAATTATATCCTTATTAATCCCCAATATCTGCGTTCGATGCTACCAATGGACCGACCAAGAGGCACAAATGACCCAATAGTGGTTGAGTGGTCTTTAAAAACCAAGAAAAAAAATAATCCCCAATAGTTCCCTAGCTGCCTTAGACCCACTAGATTAAGTTCTCTACTTACAGAGTATCACCATCCAAAGGTCCATACTGAAACCACTGTTCTGCGAGAGCCCGCGCACACAACTGCCGTCCTCCAAGAACAACCGCTGTCTCAGCGGTACGACTATCGCGCCCGGTAGGTCTAGGCAGCTCCGCTAGATCGCATAGTATATGCGTATTTCTACCCGTTACATTACCCCCTTCATTGGAAAAGTGCCGTATAATGGTCCAACCGGCACTTTACCCACCATACAACATTAATATACCAACCATCTTACAACTAAACGAAAACAGTTACACAAATACTATGAAACTAAACTAAACTAAACTAACACAGTTAATATGAAACTATTAAAACCAAACTAAAATAGTTACACAATTAATATGAATAACACATAATTTGAACATAAATCAAACATTAGCAAATAATTATACAGGCTACAATTAATAAGAATATGATTCAGGTTTACCAACATTCCTACAGATTACAATCAACAAAACATCGTACTGTCACGTAACTGAACTAGTTGGACCCATCTTTTATGCCCGACACTTCGGCACTTTCACTGAGTGTTCGCCGAGGATCGTTCGAAGGGAACTTCACTATGAATGACGGACCTGAATGCGTAGCGTTCTCTCTTCCTTCCTGATGGGTTATCCGTGGGCGACGTCGCCACCAGCAAATTCCTGCTATTAGTCCCAAGGTGGCGACGCCTACCGCACTCGCCAAGACGAGCCACCATAACCAGTACTCCCTTTCCTGAGTTGCCTGAGTGTGCGCTAGCCAGCTCAGCTGCTCAGCGTGTTCTTCCAAGCGGACGAGAGCTATACAGTCGTCGTTACCCGTCCCTGAAAACGCCGTGCGGTTGACCAACTCCTCCAGAGCCTTCAGCAACGTTTGATTGCCCCATTCCTTCGTTAGTGGCAGTTGAGGCGAAGGGCACGGCTACACTTCCAGCCATGTCCAGTTTTCCTTCACGGTTTTCTCCACTTCTGTTGCCATTGGAAGCAACCTGTAGGTCGGCGTCCATACTGTGCAACCTTCGGGTACCCTTAATTTCCCGCTGCCCTCCAGCTGTCTGTCCTCCGTCCTGGTTCCGCCGAGTCTGTGGCACAGGATTTGTACCGGGGAGATGACGGGCACGCTGAAATACCACACTTCGTTGTATCTGTCCCAGGTCCACCATGGCTCCCAGTGCTGGACTGTAGATGTCCACGTGCAGTCCCTTCTGAGTGGCTGGCCGAGAAAGGCCTCCATTACACAGGACGGAAAACCCCTCCTAAGGACTGGTACAGTTGCCGGACAAATGCGGAGGTTGGTCGAGACACATCGGGCCCAGTCCGTCTCGCTGAGGTGTGCGAAGTCTTGGTTGTCCGGACTGACTAACAAGTATTCGGCATCGATCTTCGCTGTCACGATGGGACCAGAATCTGCATGCCGTAGGGGCCGACTTGTGACTCGATAGGCTGTCATCCGATCGCCTCCATGATTCAACGGGAGGTCCACAACTGCTATAAGGCCTTCCTGACTCACGGCCAAGCGGGCTCTCGAGGCTTTATAGTATAATCCGATCGTCTGTGAACCATCTGAAAGAAAACTTAATCCTACAGGTAAGGCAGCTGACACTTCTAGCAACAATCCCTGTAGCTCTGAGGGAGCCACAAGGCTTCTAGATAGCTTCCCCTCCTCCGCTGACTCTAGTCCCTGAGTCAGGCTTTCCAACCTTCCAACCAAATCAACGGAGCCCAGTTCTTAGGCATGGATTTTTGACGAAATTTCGTTGACCCGACCAACCCCTCTTATCTCACTCCCCACGTCCCTACTCACATTGCCCACGCGTTCCCACCCGTCTTTCAACAAGCCCACTACATTTTTAGTCAAACGCTGGACGTTATCCTGCTTTTGTTGGGCGCGTAACATTAATCGGCGGGACAAGGTCACCTGGTCCTCTAGAACATGTAGGGAAGCGTCTTGGGTCCTGTGCATCCCGGTTAGACTTTTCTCTAACTCCTCCAAGTCATCCGCATCAGGGTTCCCAAAGAGGAATTTAATGATCTCCCCCCCCCCCGCGTTGACGAGTCCCCTCTTTCCTCGAGCGGGTGGAGCCAGGGACCTCAGGCGATCCATCCAGTCTTCTGCTCGGTCTATGAGTCTTGCCGTCCTGGCAAGCTCGTCCTCCAGGTAACGCACTCGGGGTAGCGCTATGCTAAGCTTCGCCAACTGTGCCTGCGTATCCCAGAGGCCTTGGTATAGGTTCTTCAGGCCGGCCTCTAATTTCGTCAGGTTCACGTCCACCATTAGACGCCAATATTCTCCGGTGATGATGGCGTCCGCTTCTCGGGGAATATCACAGCCCCCTCATTGCTGGGCTCCTTTCCTCCCACCACCAGAGCAGCACCTGCAATCATCAGGGCACCAATAGCGAAAGCCAGAACTAGCCACCGCGGTGATACCTTCCGCCCACTTGCCCATTTACTTCGGTGGGACTGACCGGCTTCTAAGCTCGTATGGAGAACGCTCCCTCGGGACCCTCGCACCCGAATGCGGCGCCCATGTTGACGCTTCGCTAGAGGTCCGCGAATCCTCACTATCCTCGAGCGCCCAAGATACCTCATCAGCCCCCCTCGCTCTCTACGTTGCTTCCCTTCCTGGCGGTTGCTTCTGGCGGGGCAAGGTCTCGGTGGATGACTGTTTCATCTCCCTCGTCCCCGGATCCCTCTTCCTCTACGTCTTCCTCGGAGTCCAAGGGGCCAGATAAGGTCGAAGAATCGCCTGTCGAAGTCCCTCCCAGACTTGACGGGCCGACCCTCGGAGACACCCGAAACGACCCTCCCAGCGGACACCCAGGGTGAGAGCATTCCGCAGCAACTCCTCCGTCAACCGGGCAGACCTCGTGTGCGACCTCTTCTTCGTCCTCACTTGTATATTGAGGTCCAGGCCAGATCCACTGCGGTTCGTCTATTTCCTCAGGCACGCTTCTACCCAGCGCGTCCTGGTTGGCTCGCGGTTCCATCTTCACTTCTGGGTCTCCTGGGCCGAAAGCCCGCTTAAGCCTGTTCACATGTACTACGACTACATTCCCAGTGCTCAACTGGATCCTATAGTTCACCCGCGAAATAACTTGTGTCACCTCATGAGGCCCCGTCCAGGGGCAGTGGAACTTTGGGCAGTGACCTACCTTCACCGCCGGTACATGGAGATATACGAGGTCCCCCACTCGGAAGAGTCTGTCTCTGCGATTTCGGTTGCAGTACCTAGTTCTCTCCGCCCATGCTTTTTCTGCTCGCTCTCTGGCCTGCTGGTAGGCTTGGCCAAGTTTTTCTTGTAGCCGCTTTATTGGGTTCCGCAGACAATCATCTTCTACATCGACGACCGGTTTTGCTTGCCCACTGGGAGCTTCTAACTCCCGGCCAAACAATAAGTAGTTCAGAGAATATCCCGTCGAAGAATGGGGAATTCCCCCATAGGCCATTACTGCATAGGGTACCCATTTATCCCAATCTCGGCCGTCCTTCCGCACGAAGTGGGCCACCGAATCAGTCAACGTCCTGTGAAGCCTCTCCACCATACCATTACCTTCAGGGTGGTTGGCTGTGGTTTGCAGTTTCTTGATCCCCAAGATCCTACAGACTTCCTTAAACAGCTGCGCCACAAAATTTCGGCCTTGATCTGTCAATACTCTCTGCGGCACCCCATGCCGCGCTACAATGTGCTCTACAAAGGCTTTGGCAGTCTCTTCGGCGGTTTGCTCCCGGATAGGGATGGCTTCGGCATATCTGGTGAAGTTGTCTATCATGGTGAGTAGGAACTTGTTTCCCTTATTGGTTTTCGGCAGGGGCCCAACTATGTCCAACGAAATTTGTTCGAATGGAGACGTCGCCATGAAGGGTTTATCAAGCGGTACCTTCAGTCCTGCAGGGGTCTTTCGTTTTGCACACTCCTGACATCTCTCCACAAAGGACCTCACCTCTCCCTTCATACCCGGCCAGTAGTAGGAGGAGCTAACCACCGACGCCGTTCGTTCTACCCCTGGATGTCCTGCCCAGGGTAGAGAGTGGCAGGCCTCAATTATCCTCGTTCGTAGTTTAGGCGGTACTATAGCCTTCCAGCTCTCGGAGTCCTGGCAATTGTTGGTGTGGTAGAGAACCCCTTCAGCATCCTTATAAATCTGTTTGCTTTTGCCTACTAGTCCTTGGCACCACGGGTCAGATTCTTGTGCCTCTTTTAGTTCGGACCTAGTCACTCCTCCTCTCCTGGCGTCCACCCACGCTACTCGCCGACTAAGCGCATCTGCATTCTGATGCTTCTTTCCGGGCTTATGTTCGACCTCATAGTCGAATTCGGAGAGCCTCAACGACCACCGGGTTAGGCGGGCATATGAATCCTTTTTGTTGAGCATCCATTTGAGAGCGGCATGGTCAGTTATCAATTTAAAGCGTCTCCCCAAAAGGTAGCAGCGGAATAACTTAGTCGCCCAGACGACCGCTAGTAACTCCCTCTCTGTAGCGGAGTACTTGGTCTCGGCCGTGTTGAGCTGTCTGCTGGCGTAGCAGATAGGGCGCTCCTTTCCGTTCCTGACCTGAGGCAGCACCGCTCCTAGAGCCAACCCTCAGGCATCCGTACTGAGAAGGAATGGGTCTCGGAAATCAGGGTAGGTCAATACACCTTCTGAGGAAAGAGCGTCCTTTAGCTGTTCAAAAGCTTTTTGCACCGGTTGGCCTCAGGCGAACTGGACGCGGGGACTGGTCATCGCAGTAAGGGGACGCAAAATCAGGGAAAAACCGCCTATAGTAGTTTGCCAGCCCTAAGAAGCTCCGTAACTCCCCTGCGTTCTTTGGGCGCGGAAAGGACTTTACAGCCTCAACCTTCATGGGGTCTGGCTTCACTCCTTCGTTCTTTACGATGTGGCCTAAGTAGTTTCCCTCGCTTACTGCGAAGTTACACTTCCCCCAGTTGGCTTTCAAATTCGCTGACCTGAGAATTCCGAGGAGCTGCTGAAGCAATCTGATATGACCATCCAGGTCTTCGCTGTAGACTACCGTGTCATCTAGGTATACTAGGCATCCACGCCCTTTTAGCCTTCCCAAAAGTCGGTCCATTGTGCGTTGAAAGGTCGCCGGGGCTCCAGAGAGGCCAAACTCCATTTTCTTATACTCAAAATGACCTTCAGTCGTGCTGAAGGCCGTCTTTTCTTGATGTTCCCTGGCTATGGGTATCTGCCAGTAACCGCTTGACAAGTCTAGGGTGCTAAAGTAACGGCTGGAGCCTAGCTGTTCTAATGTCTCCTGTATGAGTGGCAGAGGATAGGCGTCCGCCCTTGTCACCGCATTGAGTCCTCTAAAGTCCGTGCAAAAGCGGTACTTAATCTCTCCATCTGGCAACGTCTTACGGAGCAGTACTACGGGTGCAGACCACGGGCTGTCCGATGGGGCAATGACTCCCTGTTTGAGCATATCTTCTATCTTCTCTTTTACTATTTGCCGTTCGTGAAATGGCACTCTGTAGGGCCGCTTGGCTACCGGTGCGGCCTCCCCGGTCTCGATTCGATGTTGCACTGGCAGGCTACAACCCTCGGTACTTGGTTCCTCGAAGACGTCCCGATATTCCCAGATCACATCGCCGATGGGACTTTCTCTTCCTGGGACAGGTGCTGGAGCTTCTGGTCGATCTCCTCTCGGGTGAGTCGACTGTTCGCATTTAACTTATCAGAAACCTCCGTGTGAATGTCTTCGGTCGACACCTGACACGCCACTCCAACAGACTGGTGCTTCTGCACCCGTACCATCTCCCCTGAGGTGTTGATTGCCTTTAGCCATACAGTCCCCTTTTCACACGCCGAGACAACCCTGGCAATCCTTACCTTTGGCTGGTAAAGATAGCCCGGTTCGACCAGCAAGACCTGGCCTTCAGCCCCTCGCGCCACCCTGCCTTTAAATAGCTTCTCCGACAGGGAAGGAATGGTCAGTGTACGCCTTGTCCTAACAGGATACGTCGTCTCGGCCCCGATCAGTTTTTCCTGGCGACTGGCGCCCGTCGGCTCCTCTTCCCGTCGATACCCCGGCCTAACGCGACACTTACTTGGACTGTACCTCTCGGCAAGCGCCTGCGACTTTCGGATAACCTCCTCGATCCATCGCTCATCCTTCTCTCTTTTCTCAATGCACCTCCGTTCTTCTTCTCTCACCGGGGTCAACTATTACCTTCCGGAGTATCTCCTCCCTGCCTGCTGCCACTTCCCCCGTTTTTAGATTGACCGTCACCCGAAGTCTTTTCAGAAGATCCATACCTAAGAGGCCATCGCACCCGATGTCCACATCGGCCACAGTGAGAACGTGCTGAACTCCAACCGCCCCGAGACAGACCTGTACCTCCTGTTCCCCCATTACCTTCAGCGGGTTGCCTGTTATTCCTCGCACTACATCTCGGGTTGGAATAATTGCCGTTCCTCGAATGGGCTGTCGTATCAGCGAGATATCCGCCCCAGTATCCACGAGCATTCGATGTGGTATCCGGTTAATCTCAACCCTTGCATACAATCCAGCATCCCTTTTTCCTTGTAAGCCCATAAGCCTATTGCCCCTTATCTCTCTTAATAACGGACCGGAAGTCGGGGCTTTTCCGGTCCGCTCCCTTTTGGGTCAAACCGATTTCTCGGGCCGACGGGGCACCCCCGGGCAAAATGTCCTTTCTGTCCACAAGAAAAACACGTGCTCTGTGTGTTTGTTTGGGGCCGCCTCGACCTATTCTGTTGGAACCCTTCTCTTCTAGGTGTGTCAAGGGCCCGTCTACTCGTTCCGCAGGCTCTGGCAAAGTGTCCCTTCCCACCACATCGATAGCAAATCAGGACCCGAGGGTCGTCACCCTCTGGGGGTGGCTTTTCCTCTGCAGTTAGCGCGCATTCCTCCTGCTCTACAACAAAGAGCCTGGATGAACTTCCCAATTGCACTTCTGCCTCGCTCGCCTTCTGCGCTGCCTCTTCCAGAGAATCCGGCGGATTGAGCCTAAGGAAGGTGCCTACGCTTCCCCGCAGACCCCTCAAGAAGGAGGTCAGAACGACCTTGTCTATTTGCCTGCGCGCCGCGCCCTGTTCCTCCGGCGTACCTTCCTCCATGAGTGCCTTTTGGCCCATTGCCCGGCACCGGTCGGCGTAGGATATCGCTCCTTCGCCGGGTTCCTGGCGCATGTTACTAAGCTGAAGCAGGTACTGCTCCGGCTTGGCCCTGTCCCGGAAGCGTTTTTCAAGCGCTTCCTTTATGGCGGCATAGCCCGTCTCAGGTCGTCTTAAGTCCGCTCGGCTTGCCAAAAAGGCCGCTGCAGCACCCTTTAATCTCATTCGGACTACCAGGGCCTTGTCCCGGTCCTCCCAGTTTCCACTTTGCGCTACTAGCTCTACCCCTTTCCAGGAATTCTGCCACCGGTACGGTTCCGTCTCCCGTCCATGGGGAAATCATCCCTTGCAGGCTGAGATCTTTTCGCAAGGGTCGGGACTCCTCGGGTGGCCTCCTCTCTGGGGTCCCCTCTCGTGGAGAAGCCCGCGCCTCCTCATTTTTACTACAATTTTCGGCTGTCAAGGTCAGCTTAGCGGACTCCTGTCGTAGCGACGCTTCCCTTTCCTCGAAAGCCTGGTTGGCTAACGCCAACTTCTGTACTAACTCCCTTAACTCCCTTTCGCTCATCCCCTCCACCTGGGACTTGTCCATGATTCCCGGTGAGGAACCCTTTCCAACGAGGCGTCACACCTATATCCAATAGACTATCACCTAGAATGTCATATTACTATAATATAAATATAATTGCCAATAAACACCCCCCTTTATCTCGAACTGCCTAGTTGGCTGATTAGCGAAGCGTCGGCGAGATAGTGACCGCGCGCCTAATCGTAGCGATAACCCGTATAGATAGAGCGGTCCTCGCCGATGGTTTCCCTCTCCCGGCTAACGTAGGGAGGAATTCCCTCTCCTCGGCCACGCCCTATAGCGTCGTTCGTTAGGTATCCTTACGTCCCTTTAGAACGTGTTAATGATAACCCCACACCTGACACCATTTGTAACACTTACCATTGGAGGGGAAGGTTGGAAGGAGACCATAAAATAAGATAGATAAATGGAATAAATCATACTAGCTACTTGTAATTCAAACATAAAAACAAAACAATGACCCACAGAAACAAACATATGAACTATTTATAAAGATTAAAATAATTACAATTATATCCTTATTAATCCCCAATAGTTCCCTAGCTGCCTTAGACCCACTAGATTAAGTTCTCTACTTACAGAGTATCACCATCCAAAGGTCCATACTGAAACCACTGTTCTGCGAGAGCCCGCGCACACAACTGCCGTCCTCCAAGAACAACCGCTGTCTCAGCGGTACGACTATCGCGCCCGGTAGGTCTAGGCTGCTCCGCTAGATCGCATAGTATAAGCGTATTTCTACCCGTTACAGATGCAAAGTTTAGTTCCGCTTAGAAAATAAATATTCTTCAATTTTTGGGGACATTACTTTACTAATATTTTAATTACTTTTCATTCTTTTAATAAAACCAAAAATACACAATACGAATACAAGTAACCAGTCTTGTTTGAGCATTTGCTTAAATTTGGTACGCATTCCTGAACGAGAAATAGTGATTAACAAATTTAAAATGGGCAAAACAACATGAAATCACCTCTATTATTAATAGGATTTATGCGACCATTCAACATATTATTGAACATTTAAAAAAAGAAAACAGAATAATAAGAAAATCTAGAGTCATTACAAAAGAAATGTTTTACTGGCAATGACAAACGTTGGATTTTGTGCCAAATAAAAAATAATTCAAAATTAAGTGCTGCAAAGTAGGCTACATTAGTTAAAGAACGTTTGAATAAAACGGTGTGTTCTGAAACCATTCAAAGAATCTTAAAAAATAAAGGCAATACAATGGTAGAGTTGCAAGGCAAAATTCTGTTTTGTTTTTGGATAAGTCAAAATTCACTTCGTTTGGCTCTGAAAGAACAAATTTCGACTGGAGAAAGGCAAATGAAGAGCTCCATGTAAATAATCTTCGCCCGACCATCAAACATTGAGGTGATCATGTTATGTTTTGGTGGTGTATGGCTGCTTCAACGGTAGGATATCATAATTTTATTGAGGAAACAATAGATAAACATTTATATTGTGACATCCTGAAGAAAATATTGCGACCAAGTTCGGAATAATAAATTATTTTGCTTTTTATAGACATAACGATCCCAAGTATTCTTTTTATCTCGCAAGAGAATGGGTTCATATAATATCTCCAAAACTATAAAATCACCCCTCCAATCACTAGACCTCAATGTCATAGAGAATTTATGAAGTTAATTAGAAACAGAAGTGAGGAAACATAAAATATCCAACCAACAATATCTCATAAAAATGCGTCAAGAAGAATGGGAGAAGATATGTCTATCTTGCACAGAAAAGCTTGACTAATTCATGCCCAATTGTTTGAATGTGATAAATAATAATGAAGGATTACCTAAAAAGTACTAAAATTTAAAATATTTTGAATTTTTGGACATTGTCCATTTTGCATCATTTTCATTGTGACCTTAGAAATGTATATTAATTTATAAAGTTAATTTAAAGAAATGTATATTAATTTATAAAGTTTTTGTTTAATCTTATGATTTAATCTCAAATAAATTTTTAACTATTGTATGTTCTAGCCTAAGGGTGGGTTTACACTTGCTAGTTATTGCAGGATATTTCTATCAGAGAGAAATTGCCGCTAATGAAAACCCATGTAAAATGTATGTCGGCAATAAATTCTACCATGAGCAATTTATTGCAGACATACATTTTATATGGGGTTTCAATAGTCGCAATTTCTCTCTCATATAAATATCCTACAATAACTTGCAAGTGTAAACCCACCCTAATGATCCTACTGGATTCTTGTAAACAAAGATTTTTCAGAATAAATTGTGAGTTGGTATTAAATATATTTTTTTAAAAGTAAATATCTTGCATCATTATGACTGTGAGCCACTGTACTTTTTTTTCTCAGAGCCTTCATGGTTAAATAAACTGTTCCTCTTTAGTTAAATTAGTTTTATTGTCCTGGTGCATTTCTGGTTTGTTCTATATATAAGAGATCATAGTTGATCATCTCTTATATATAGAACAAACCAGAAGGGGGTGATATTTTTAATCTACAAACATTTCTTTTGACATTTTTAAAATGCAAGTGCAAATGTAGTAAATATTAGATGTGTTGATATCTTTGATGGGAAGACCAATAAAAGGTAGAAACATATCAGAAAAATAAATAGACTATTTAATAAAAATATCAATAATGTATTAATATAATATAATAATAATTTATAATGTATATATATATATATATATATATATATATATATATATATATATATATATATATATATAAATGAGTATTATTCAGGTAGATTTTACTTTTTGGTTCTCAAATTTTACAGAAATCAACTTGAAAATTAATCAACTTTTTTTGTACCATTTGAACATTTATGTGATGGTTAATTTTTGTCGATAGTTGGTCATGCACCCACAACTTTATTTTTCTAACTATGGCCATTTTCAGAATGGTGTCCCGGACGGTAGTGATATGTTATTGGATGGTAATGCTCTTCAAATAATTTTTTGTCTTTTAACTCTTGTATTTAATAAAAATGGAACTAAATGTCTGTTTTTTTCTATTCTACATTTTATTAGCATAATATGTTTTAGTTGAATAACTGAATAGGTTAGACTAGAAGCCAGGTTTGTCCCACAATTTATCACTTGAATTGTTTTACTTTGTAGTAGGTATTTTCTTTACATAAGATTACTTGATAAATAGGTACATACAAATTGGAAATAATTAGTTTTCCGAACAATCAACCAACCAAACAAACAGGAAAAAAGAAAAACAATAGTATACTTGGTGTAAATTTTAACGATTTTTTTTTTTTTTTTTATTTAAATGAACCATATGAAGAATATTGAATATTTATATCAAGTTTTTTTCTGAATATTTAAAAACCATGCATGCAATTCCAAATATCGTCAATTCATGACGTCAAAATACCGAGTCCCTTCTGGAGCAACATCAGTTGCAGGCCTTTTTGGAATTATTTCTGGAAGCATTTTTGAAGTGACATAATACCACCTTCAATATCTTTCCTAATACTACCTTCTATACCCTTCCTAATACTACCTTCTATATCCTTCCAAATAACTTCATCAATATCCTTCCTAATACCACCTTCTATAACCTTCCTAATACCACCTTCAATATCTTTCCTAATACTACCTTCTATACCCTTCCTAATACTACCTTCTATATCCTTCCTAATAACTTCATCAATATCCTTCCTAATACCACCTTCTATAACCTTCCTTTTACCACCTTCTACACCCTTCCTAATACCTTCTTCAATATCCTTCCTAATACCACCTTCTATACCCTTCCTTTTACCAACTTCTATACCCTTTGTAATACCATCTTCGATATCCTTCCTAATACTACCTTCAATATCCAGCCTAATACTGCCTTCAATAATCTTCCTAATATGACCTTATCGTTTATACGCACAAATACATAATTTATTTTGTGAATGTTTTTGTGAATAAATTTGTATTCACAAATTTTAATGTGAATAAATTTGTATTCGTACATTTAAATGTAAATGTTTTTGTAATCACTTGATTTTTTGTGAATATTCACAATTTTTGTGAATATTTAGAATTTTTCCTGTAAATTTAATTTTATTTACAGGAAAATTTGTGAATACAATTTTATTTGTATTTATATATATGACATATGTGAATACAAATAAATTTGTATTCACACTTATGAATACGAATTTATTTATATTCGTATTTACAAATAAATGAGGTACAAATAAATTCTTAGTTTTATTTCTAAATAAAATTATGCCCAGCTCTGATTACCATCCAATGTAGAGTAGGACGGTAATGATGTGGACGGTAATGATACGGACGGTAATGATAATTGTTGAAAAATATTTCTAATTTTTTTTCTAAAATAATTAAATTAATAAAAAATATTGTAAAACACGTAGTTTATGAAGCACTATTTAATTGGTAGACAAAAAAAAAAATTTCATGGATGTTTATAATAATAAAATGGGAGACGGTAATGACCAGCAAAATACTCCAATTGTGATTTACCAGATAAAACACATAGAAAAAACTGATATGTACAACATTTCTCTTCGGTACCATCTGGACAACAAAAGTCAGTTTGAGAGAGCTGCTCCAACATCTATTTGGAAACAACTTGCTCCATCCTGATAGGTTTTCTCGTTAATTCAAAAAGGCGGACGGTAATGATTTCAAAACTGAGGGACAACTTTAAAGGCAATTTTACGAAGTTAGAAATTTTTTTATTTATTTAAATTTATATGAATTCACCTTAAATATTATTATTTTAAAATGAAACAACACATGAGCGAAAAATATAATATCCTTCCCACCCCCCAAAAAAAGTAAAATGTAATAAATGTGTTCAGGGACAGCGGACGGTAATGATTTTGTGCCTATAAAATTAATAATTTCTACATTAAATTTTGAAATTCAGAATTTAATTTTGGTAGCATTAATGTCCTCTTTATTCCATTAGTCATTCCAAGAAGAAAAAAATTTAAAAAAATGTGGCCGCCTCAATTATATCGCCAAGGGACAATAATGTTAAAACTATTTGAATAATGCTCATATATATATATATATATATATATATATATATATATATATATATATATATATATCCTCCTCCTGTAGTAAATAATTAAACAATCTAGTTTTGTTGACATATGTTTGTACTTTATTAGATTTTGGAATTTACATTAAAAAATATATGATTCAAAAGTCAGAAACTTTTATTTCAAGATGGACTTATGTGAGTGGTTGATTCTTCTTTTTCCTTTGTATCTATCCAATCCTTTGGATTAATTAAGTCATAGTCCTTAATCCCATTGCATTTGTGAAAAATGTCATCTTCCTTTCCAAATTTCATTAATGCATTCCTGAAATAAGTGAATAAATGAACATTTTATATTTTTTACTTCCCATTATTTCTTGATTCAATTATAAGTTGTATAAATATGTAAATTAAATACTTTTTTCAGAATATACACTAAAAATAGTAATTAAATTGGCTTTTGTAGGGAATTGGGCAAGCTCCAGAACTTTTATTACACACTTACAGGAGATAAATGTACATTTTGCTCATGATATACATTTTTATAAGTTTAGAAAATATGTCAGAGGTATTTTGCCATTTTTCTTGAGGCGATGAAGAGGGTTTTCAGGTCGAGCAATATAGAGCCGACAGAGACCAATTATAATTGTGTGGAATGAGCATTTACGGTGGAATTTGGGTTTTAAATGTGATATTGGCATAAGGATGGTTCTTAGAATTGGAAGGATTGGATTTTCTGGATATTGGAGGGTTTGATGGTAAGCCAAAGTAGTTGTGGTGAATAATTTCTATCCTGTTGAATAGTCTTTAAAGTTTTCCAAATCATCTATTTGTTCTAGTCATTGTTATGTCCTTATATCATCATGGAAGCAGCAATATGTCCTATGTCCAAAAATCAAAGTTTTCAGGAAGAACAAAAAACTATTTCAACATGTCATTATGCTTCCAATTTATTTCTTAAATGCTTACCATTATTTATTTTAACTTAGAAATACAATGTCGTCAGTGGCAGCTAAAGGGGGGGGGCTTAGCCCCCCAGAATGAAAATTCACAATCCTTTTCGATCAAGTTAGAAAAATAAATTGTCTAGGCAAATTAATAGTAATAAGTTCTAATTAATGCTTGTTCTTATTTCATCAAATACCTCCTTAGTGATTTCCAGGTGCCTGGTTATAAAAATTTGATTCTACACCCCTAGGCACAGCGGTAAGCCCATACCAAGTTAAGCCCCCCAGAAATGTTTGCCTAGAGGCACCAATGAATGTCGTACACTTTGTTAGAAATATAAATCATATTTATGTATAATTATACTTTTGTTATGATATTATTTAAGATATAATCTTGTAGATGTAGATGTATTTGATATAGATGGCATGCAGAAGTCAGCCTATGCGTTGTATGTTCAAGATGGCCGATGTATATCTCTCCCAGCTAAATGCGTTGTTATAATATAGTCTTATTCTCAAGATTGATTGTGTTAATTTAACCCATTTACTTCCCAACACACTTTTCTTTTTTTTTCAAAATGTATTGCTTTATGACTATTCGTTGTGGCCAAACATCAAACAGAGGGGATAATCAAGGAGAGGAGATTGTCAACTATTGATTGGTTTACTGACAAAGTGCCTATTGCATGTTGTGCAGGTCAACAAGTTGGCCATATTGGTGAAATAAAACAAGAGTATATTCTTTTGACATATAACACGTTGCGGTTTCCACGACGATATGTTAAGAGCCAAGGTGGACAGCAAGCGGAATCTAAAAATTATTTAATTTAATAACTCGATTAATTTCATACTAAGCATGAGCACCATCCATTAATACAGGTAGGATTGTCATATTCTATGACCTATAGGGAAACTATATTGTTAAAGGAATAAATAGATTGCATCAAATGAGTAAACATTTACTGAGAAGCCATTCTGATATAATTGTGCACAAGAGTTGAAAAATATTAACTTGGATATCAAATTTTAAGACCAATAACTTAAAGTATAAATAAATTAGACGAGGTTAGCTCAGTGGTACAGCACTGGACTCATATGCTGGAGGACCTGAGTTCAAATCCTGAGCAAGCACTTAAGACTTTTTCTTCTAGTGTCTTTGTTCATGGATTGAATTCGGCCTCCCTGACCATCCCTAGTCCAACCCAGCCTTTTAGCACTTTCCTCCGAAGGAAAGTAGCTATTGAGGTTGGACTCATGACGGAATTTTTGAAAAATTTCTCCAAATCTTTATCGATCCTACCTAGTAGACACCGAAAATGACCCCCGTTAAAATATGTGTGTCTGTTAACACGATAGCGGCCAGAGTTTTTGTTTTTTCGTCACGAAACTTGGTATATAGCATTCAATTAGCAAACGATTGAACGAGTTCGTTAACCACCAAAGTCGGTCCACCGGAAGGGGGGGGGGGGGGTTTACCCCGAACCCAAAACACTAATTTGACCATGTCAGCCGTAATATTTGTTATATTTCAACGAAACTTGGTATTCGTAGTGGTAATATAGAGAGAAAAGTGAGATATAAAAATGAACTAAATCGGTTCATTAGAAGGGGGGGTTTACTCCGGACCCACAATACCAATTCGCCACTACCAGCCGTGATTTTTGATATAGTTCGACGAAACTCGGCATTCGTAGTGGTAATCCACAGGTAAATATGTGTTCTAAAAATAAACTAAATCGGTTCATTAGGAGGGGGGGGGGGGGTTTACTCCGGACCCACAATACCAATTCGCCACTACCAGCCGTGATTTTTGGTATATTTCGACGAAACTTGGTATTCATAGTGGTAATCTACAGGTAAATATGTGTTGTAAAAATAAACTAAATCGGTTCATTAAAAGGGGGGGTTTACTCCGGACCCAAATTCATAATATACTCATACCGGTCGTAATTTCTGCTTTATTGTAACGAAACGCGGTATACGTCGTGGGTAACTCATGAGAAAGAAGTGTTGTAAAAATGAACTGAATCGGTCAATCGGAAAGCGGGGGTTTAATTTGTAATATATTTCGATAGAATAGCCCGCCAGTCGTAGGTTCACAAAGCCGCCGCAAGGGGCGCTTTCTACTACTAGAGTGACTGTATCCTGTTCCTGCGTTAGATCAAAATACGATAATATGAGGTTTTTAGTATTTATTAAGTAGTGTAGTAGGTACCATGTGTAAACATAACTCTGGAAGCAAATTAATAATTGATCAGTTACTCATTACAAATTTAAAAGAGAACTATTCATGTTTTTATTTTATTTATGTAGGATATTTTAAGCAAATCGTTCTGGAAAGCAGTCTACACTACCCAAATTCTGAGGAAAGTGCTTAGTTATGCAGCTCCTGCGTGATGGACTTATTAATTTAATAATGGGTACCTTGGTGCTAATGAATCTTAGGCTACGCTCATGGTGAAGATTCTATCTTAGCGGCCTCGATGAGCGCTTCCTCGCGATTTACCTCGATCTATTCTAATAGATGGAGAGTGTTCATGCTGACTCACCATCGATGTTCTCCTTATAACCTTTAAGTAGGAAGGTGGTTTACTATAACCACCTTCCTACGTAAGTTAGGGACATGAGGTGCTCTCAACACCCCAATAAAATCATGGGCGTATTTATGGGGGGGGGGTGCAGCCCCCTGAAATTTTCAAAAATGTGTGTATTTTTTTTCTTTTTTTTTTTCCCCCTTACCATAGTATCCACATGGCAAGTGAGTTAATTTTTCAGCACAATGCCATTTTTGCACATCTTGTGCGTATAAAATATTTTACACATACGCCGTTATTATCCTGCCTTCTCTAGGAGAAATGAGTGACCGATCTCGGAACTCGCTGCAGCTAGACCGGCTGGAGGGTTTCTAGAAAAAAACCTTCCCTTTCTAGACAGATAAACATTTGTTTCGTGGTATTTCATTGAATGGAGCTCAATGAAGGCAAATATGTTTCCTTTCAGAGGCAGGAACTTATGTTTCTACTAAGAAAATAAATATTTCTCCTAAGGTAGACGCAGTTAGATCTCCTGATCATAAGCAGTCGAGTTCGAACATTCATCGCGAGTGGAGTCAAGGGCATATATAACGCCCCCCCAAAATTTTGATGAAGTCGGTAAAAATGTAAAAACCTTAAAAATAAATTAAATGAGATTATTTAGTTCAGAACAATTTTTTTGTGTGTAATAGCGTTTTAGTTGGCTGACTATTCCAAGTTCTAGATTGTTAATATTCCATACCCCAAATTGCTCCTAGCCCCCCCCCCGGAAATAATTTTCTATATACGCCCATGAATAAAACAAACCCTAAAAAGAAAAGGGATTTTTAAAATTCGTATCAATTTTAATATTTACTTTTTTTAAACCCGTTACGAATATTATATTATTATGTTTTTATACATCCATTAAAAAATATGACATTTTTAAATAATATTGAATACTGAATCAAGTTAAAATTGATAATTAATGGATAGAAGAAGACAAAATAAGTACCTAATTCAAAATATATTTCTTCAAAGTCTACTCTAAATATTCACAAAAAAATTGTTCATGCTATTCGTATGCATAAATGCATGAACAACGAAAAAATTACGATTTCTTATATAAACTTTGATTTCTGTGTGTGTATATATATATATATATATATATATATATATATATATATATATATATAATAGTATATTTTCTCCATTAAAATTTCAAATAGGAAAGCTTAATTTTATTATTTAATTACTTTTTTTTTTTTTAGCTCTGAATATTTAGGTTGAATTAAGCAAATATATGCTTGAATTTATTTTTTATAGACTATATTTTATTATACAAAGAATACAATTTTTTGTTGAAATTTTATTCTATATTTTTCACGAAGATTTAAGTTCATTTACATCAATAACAGCTTATATCCCTTTACTAATGGCACTAGGGATATGAAATAAACCGCACAAAGATGACGCAGTTCCTGCGAGTCAGATGTTTTGTCATATAACCGCAACGGAATCACAATAAATGCTGAGGAAGTAAAGAGAGGGGGTAGGTAACCTGCGCATGAGCGTAGGGTTGACTGGGGGGAGCCAATCAGATTCCACGCAACATCACAGCTTCTCTCCTCACTGTGAGGATAAAACAAAATATTTGTTCTTCCCCGCGGTCACTGGGAGGGTGCGAAGATAGCATTGAAAGTAAGGATCGTCACTATGAACACTCCCACCTTAATACATGTGTTTGGTTTTCATCGGGGCAGCGCTCATTGGAGTAGCTTAGACAGCATCGCAGAATGAATCCACACCATGAACGTAGCCTAATAGTCGAAGCAGCAAGGGGGAAATCAGGCGGCCGGAGAATAGTACTGACCAACCACTACCTCCCTAGTGTGCTGTATGGTCATGAATCAGATACCTCTACAGTATCTGCCCCTCAGCGGCCTTGTGGCCTGTTGCGAAACTGATTTTTTTTTTTTTTTTATAAATAAATTAAAATTAAATATTGTGTTAGATTTTGTATTTATTTTTAAATAGAAATGTTTTATATTATTTCAAAGTAAAAACAGGAAAACACGCAAAATGATTAAATCTAAAAATGATTCTGTGTGCTCATGTATTTAATATCTAATTACAGAACTGACAAACAAGATATTTTTTTACAAACCCATCTCCTAACAACAGCCTTTCCCAGGGCCGCCACATGGGGGGGACTGCCGGGTACAGCTGTCACGGGCCCGGGCCGGGCCTCCCTAATTGGAAAAAATGTATAGGTTATGAGCTTGTGAACAGAATGGGGTTTAGAAATATAGACGGGCGTAGCCTATATTTATTGGAATGGGATCTATATATTTTTTAATGTACATAAACGACAAAACAAGTGCACTCCCAGAATAGTATGTTTCATTAGGAGTCCCAATAAACCTACAAGTACCGAAAGTGACCTTTGCTGCACCGATTGTCGGCTTTTATTCTCATTTCGCTCAAAACTCTAGATGGAAATAATTTTAAATTGTCCAAAGTCCTATAGCAAATACTAGATTTTTCAGTCTGACTGTGAGAAGTGGGGGCCCGTGATCTGGTCCTGGGCCCAGCTCTGAGATGTGGCGGCCCGGGCCTTTCCCCACTACCCCGTGCTGCTTGATGGTTTATCCACTCATCAAAAATCTCACCTCTCAGTTGCTCATATACCTCGTATAATCGTACATATACTTGATCACCACTTAACAACTACGTTTGTTCTCTGTCATCTCCGGGCATTTATTCCTATGTAAAATATTACCATCATTCCCTTTGTTGTCAACTTGCACTTGAAATAATTCTTTCTGAATTTATTATTGTCTAAGTTTTGTTTGAAATGAGAATATATTCATGTAGTGTGTTCCCACCCTCCTTCCATTTGGAGGAAACCCGCTTATGAAGTCAACCTCATGACGCAATCTGGAGGTGCCAATGCAAAATGTCCATGTTGAGAAACTAGAGTTCATGAAAATAAGGGTAGATCAAATTTGTATATATATATATATATATATATATATATATATATATATACATATATATATTTTTCATTATTATTTATTTATTTATCGCACCGCATCTATGGCGAAGTGCATTTTTTCGGTCATTTCAGTAGAGGGCGATGTAAAGTAGGTTTAGTCGAGCATATTCCTAAAACATTTTCTTATATAATAATTTTAAAATATTTTAACCAGATATTTTGACTTGGTATTTACTTAGATGTTGTTGTAAATGTTTATGTCCTTTAAATGTTTGAGTATTGTATCAATGTGGTGGCTGTCATCTCCGAGGAGTTCTGTCAGGTCAATAGGTACATCAAGGTTCTGTCTTAAATAGCAGTTAGTCAGTATATGCTTGATTGTAAGTTCTGAGTTACATGTTCGGCATGTCGGTTTGTCCTTGTTAGTCATTAGGTACTCGTGAGTCACACGACTGTGGCCGATACGTAGTCTGGCTAATATGACTTCTTCGCGTCGTGATTTTCTGTGTGACGAAGGCCATTCTTTTACCGTAAACTTCACCGTCCTCAGTTTGTTCTCTGTTGTGTTAGTCCAATCCAGTTGCCAGGAGTGTAATATTGTTAGGTCAGTGTAACGTATTACGTCTTCATAGTACGAGTCGAGTGGTTCGTAAGTTTGTTCTTCTGTTACAAGTTTGGCTTGTCGGTCAGCAATTGTGTTTAGTCCTAAGTTTTCATGTCCCGGTAGCCACCACAGAGTTACATGTTTACCAGAAGCATGTAGGTTGTGTATTTCGTCCTTTATTTCTATACATGTGGGATGTGTCGTGTATATATTTTGTAAACATTGCAGTGAACTCAAAGAGTCACTACAAATGATGATGTGTGTTTGTTGTGTTGATGGCAGACTCTTCAACGCGAGGAGAATGGCTTGCAGTTCTGCTCCAAGGGATATTTTTCATTAATAACTGACCCTTTACTCAAATCTTTGAATTTTTGTTATGAAAATTTTCCAAATTTTTTTTGTTATAGGCGGAGGGTCAAAAATTATGATTTCATGAAATATTGTCAACAACTTAATCTCCTCTCAACATGTTTTGCAACCGTTTGGTGCCTCTTCAGGGGATCATGTTCCAAATATAAAACAGGCTCAGCTTGAGGAGAAGAACCTTCCACTAGTAGGCACACATCTAGACTCCTCAACTTGAGACTAAGTATTATATTTGTAACTCATTCTCCTGAAGAGGCACAAGATTGTACAAAAAATGTAGGGAGAAAATAATGTTGTTGACACTATTTTCTGAAGTTTTAATTTTTGAACTTCCACCTATAACAAAAATTTGTCTGTTCACTCTCTATCAACCTAAAAAATGATCCAATTTTAATTAAATTTAGTACAAAGAGGCTTTGCCTCTGCCATCTTTCGGATGGAAATACAATTTAATTAATAATATTGGTATGAGTAAATGGACTATTCTATATAAATGGAATTAAATAAGGGTAATTCTCATTTACATGGGTAACAATTATTTATACATGGTGATCTTTGATCTTTATCCAAATGGGTGCACAGAAATGTTCAATACAGATATTTCAAAATATTAAAGTCATCCTGCAACATCTTAAATTATAATTAATTTACAAAAAATAGAAAAACTTATTGTCTTTACTTTTCATGGAAGCCATAAGCAAGTTAAATACTGCAAATGGTATATGAGTGATTTGAATTTGTTGAGATTGTTTTTGATTTGTCCCAAGAACCCTGACTTCTGACTTGGATCTAAGATTAAATTACTCAAGGATGCAAAATAACTAATAATCATATTATTCTTACTTGCAACTTACAGAAATTAATAATATCTTAAGGAAAACATTCTTATGAAAAATAAATAAATTGAAAATTTTTTTCCCCATTTGGAATCCTCTTCTTCACTAATATTTAAAAAAAAAAAAACAAAAAGAACATTGGGAATATCTTAGTAATGAAGTTTCTTTTTGTTTATAAAGAAAAGAAAATATACATCAAATAAAGATATATATTCTCACACTGATCAACGACATATATATGTGCAATATAATATTACTTTTTTTTATAGGGAATGGCTTTATATAATAATAATATTAGTGGAAAAAAAACAACACTGTAACATGGGTCCAATGCTAATGACCCTAGCAGTCGAAGCACCCAAAAAAAAAACAACAAAAAAACAAAGATCCATCATGGATGTAAAGATATACATATAAGTATTTAACAAAAAACATTCTTTATAACAATCCTTAGATTTTATAATTTGTTGAATATTTTTGTACTTTCATATTATAAAATAAATGTAATTCTTTTAATATACAACGTTCTTGATACATATATGTATAATAAGTGTTATAAAAAAAATTAATGTGGATATATGGCAAAAGTCTAAATGTATTTTTGAAGGAGAAGAAATTGCCAGCATTAGTGTTATGTAACTAGCAAAACAATATTTAATATTACTTTGATTAGATAACTTTTAGTAAAACCACTGAAAAAATACTAAACAAAAAGAAGCTGTGAATTTGCATATGTTTAGAAGTGCTTCCTAGTTGATCATGTGACTTATAAGATAAAAAAATTAAAGATCAAATTTTACATGTTACAGTTAATTTTAAACAATGGAATCTATTAAAGACAAAATATTAAATAAAACTCAAGAATTTATACAATACTTCAAATAATGTATTGGTGTGAATTCTGTTTGTATATTCCTTTATCATACTAAATAAGAAATAAAGTAAATTGACAAAAGTTGCAACTTTTTTATCAATTAAGTTATTTTTTATAATTATATTGGAGTTTTAGTAGCTCTGATATTTTTTTTCAAAACAATTTTTCTGTCCTATATGAATAAAAATTATTTATTCCTTTGATTAGAATAATTTTTAAAGTTTTTAACAATTTCTCGTTTTCAGGAATTAAATCTTTCTTTTGATTTTTATA
The DNA here is from genome assembly GCA_946811695.1 of Gonocerus acuteangulatus. Taxonomy (NCBI): domain Eukaryota; kingdom Metazoa; phylum Arthropoda; class Insecta; order Hemiptera; family Coreidae; genus Gonocerus; species Gonocerus acuteangulatus. Next base: position 159,289,378 of record OX328123.1, read on the forward strand.
AGATTTGTGTAAAAATTGATTTCACGGAAAAATACTTCATTTTGTTTGAATGTTTTTGTTTGAGAAGAGAAAGACATGAGTAATAAGTAATGATATGAAGAACTATGATTCTATTTTTCCTTTATCTTGTTGTAATGAATCAGGAGCTGAGACAGGAGAGGGGTGGAGGGGGCTCAGAATAGCTGACCTTTACTCACAAAGGCTTTTTTGTTATTTAGTATCTTTCCTGCTTGGCCATGAGTGTGTTCAGCTCTACTGTGTTTTCAAATCAATATTCTCAGATGAAGGGCTTTTACATCGCTCTTTGCGTATTAACTGTCTTAGATGCCTCGGAAGGGAGGGTGTTCGGGAACATTAGGACTAATGAAGTCGAAGGTAAATGGTATAATTTCTTCATGGACTTAGTTCTCGACGAGCTGAAGATTTATCTCGAGCAGAACCACGACACGAAAATCACCATCCCACCAGTGAGTACAGACTTCGAGTACGATGTGATTGGTATACCATTCACTGGCTGGTTCAACACGAGCGAAGGGACCTTCACCAACCCAGCCACCATCCGCAGGCAAGGAGATGTCGACGTCACACACTCTCCAGGTAAAGTCGTAACCTCGATGACTGTCACATTCTCTCAGCTCGAAGTATCCTTCAAGGAATACATCGCTTCTGTTGTTGGCATCACTGAATCCGGTTACATTGATGTTGCCATAGAGAACAATGCAGTTTTCATCGAGATTGTAGTGAGGTATATACCTCATTGCATTGTCAGCATCTCAAGGCTCGAAATTACTACAATGAGTGGTATCAGAGTGAATATGACCGGGCTCGGGTTTCTCAATTCTCTTGAAGCTGACATAGTAGCATGGATTCTCCAATCATATAGGACTTCTTTTACAGAAATTGTTGAAGGTGTAGTACAGAAAAAGCTAGAAGAGGAATTAGCTAAAACAAGGATATGTAAATTGAAGAAGCGGTACTGAAAAACAACTATTTTTTTATTAGTTTTTACAGAATCAAAAAAAGTACTGTAAAATGTGGTCACATTAGTACTGTGTAGTGAAATTGGTACAAACCTATGCTCATGGGTGTATATAAGGGGGGCTGAGGGGCTGCAGCCCCCCCCCCCGAAATTTTGATTTGATCGGTAAAAATGTCATAAAGCCCTTAAAAATGAATTAAATAAGATCATTTAGTTCATAAAACATATTCTATTTTGGGTGTAATAGCGTTTAAGTCGGCTAAAACTCTTCCAAGATCTAAATTGTTAGTATTCCATACACCGGAAATGGTCTCAACCCCCCCCCCCCGGAATTTTCCCAGCCTCCTCCGAAATTATTTTCTATATACGCCCATGCCTATACTACTAGGATATTTTCATATAACTGACACCAAAAATTCAGACTTTGCCCAGAGTTCGAACAGACAAATGTATACCTATATATATATATATATATATATATATATATATATATATATATATATATATATATATATATATATATAAAAATAAACTAGCTAATATATAGCTAAAATAACAAGGTTTGTACCAATTTGACCGCCGTGTACAAATGTGACCCCATTTTACGGTACATTAAAGTGATTAAACTATTATGTTTTACTTTAAAATGTTTAGTAAACATTTGTATCAAGGAAAAAAAATTAACAACCTTATCAAGATGAGAACAGAGTAAAGAAAATATAACTTATGATGAGTTGAAGGTGTGGGTGGGGAAGGATCAATAGATTCTTAAAGTAACTAGCAGGAGTTGATCTCCAAAAATCTTTAAAATATAAGTTAAATTCCGATGTTTCAAGCCTGTTTAGGTTCATCATCAGGTATCTAAAATCTAATTAAAGCCAAGAAAAAGAAGAAAACTTCTCTAATGTCACTATACCAATACAAATTTTTATTTTATGTTTTTATTATTATTATTATTATTGTATACCTAATATATTAAAGCATACAATTATAATAAATATTCAGTCACGTTAAGGTCTACTATAATTGAATCGATCCATGCAAAAAGAGCTTCAGTCCATAATCAGTAATTTTGAGAAAACGAGAAAAATCTGCCTACTCCCTTCATTTGTTTTATTATTGTGCTATTTTTTTTTTTTTTTTGTCTGAGTACCCCATACTGACACAAGTTATATATGAAACATTGGTTATTACTAACAAATGCATTATATTATTAAAATATAATAATAGTGCTTGGACTGAAGCTCTTCTTGCATGGAACAGCCTAAGGAGTACCTCCTTGCAAAATATAAGGTCTAATATAATGTAAAACACATTGTAGGATATATTGAGTAACAGTTTATTATCAATCGTACAATATGTAAGAAAAATTTGCATGATATAAAGTTCATACAATGAGTAATGTAATGCTTAATCGTCTTGAACATCTTCATCTATGTTTATAGTTGTTGGCCAACCCAATATTTCATAGTAAAAATTCTTGTGTTCTTCTGAAACCTATGGCATCAACTTCTTAATGTCTTCAATATTTTTCTGCTTGATGGGGACCTTCCCTCCTGGGTAGGCAGGATTGGGAGGGAACACTGGACCCTGAAGACCTTGGCGTAAACGAAAGGTATGTGCTACAATGCCGTTAATGAATTTTTCGGCTACATGTGTTTCTATGGCAACAATGTATTGGACTAAAGTCCTCTTAACATAGAAATGTGTAGAGACCGACAGAGACAACGAATCCATCACTAACTCATATTTGGAAAAAAAAATGGACTGAAGCTCTTTGTGCATGGATTGATCAATTTTGATAATTTCATATAAATAAGTAAAACTCTAAAGATGTTTGAAACATCACAATAATGTTTTAATCATTTTTGGGGAGCAAGTCCTGCTAGTTACTTTAGGAATTACTGATATTGCTTTTGAATCGTAGGAGACCACTATTATCCTTTTTTTATTCAGCTTTATTAATCATTTGTCAAAACATTTCTATATAATTGCTTATCTTTAAAATTGAATCCTTTTATGTTTGGCCAAGCATGTTAGGTAACTTTTCTTATTAAGTAGAGGGAATCACAAAGTGCTTACTCTGGTGAGTGATAAATGGATGAGCAATATGGCTTTTCCCTTTTTAACACTCAACACATGTGTCTAAAATGAAATAAGCACATTGAGCGTAAATCAAATTCTTTACACAAATTAAAGTTGTTGGTGACGCGTTAAGTAACTATCAATTTAGCCTCTAGAAGAAAAAAAAATGATAATAAATCAGAATATTTAACAAAAATGCAAAATGACAGGCTACATTATAAGAATATTTAAAATAAACTAAGAAAGTCGCATAGGGATCATAATAATATCTCATATTGTAAGCAATAGTAACCTCATTATTTAAACAATTTATTAATATAACAAATCATATTTTTACTAACACATTGACAGCCTCAGTAATTTTCAAAATTCTGGTCTAGAAAGCCAATATCATTTAATCATTTTTTCTTTTTCGTATTGAAAACTATAATTGAAGCACCTGGAATCAAAACAAGGCACATCACTATCTTTAGGATTTTGAGATAACAGTTGATTTTACAAGCTCAAAATGTCCTCTATATACTGGTAAAAAAATAACATTTTCAAAACACAATAGATCATGCTGTTTTTAATACTCAAGTAGTAAGTTGGTTTCAAAATAAGTCATACATCAGTGAATTTTAAAACAAAGAAGACACATGCAAAATAAAAATGCCTTTAAAATAGATAATATAACAGATAAACTTCTGAAATTCCTCAAAAACATTCTTCTGTCATAAAATTTGTGTACAAAATTATACACAAACGTAAAATTAACATAAGAATTTTTCTGTTTTTTTTGTGGTTTCAATGATTTGTCTTGTTTTGACGACTCAATTACAGTATGTAATGATCACCATAAAGTATGTAAAATTTGTTTCTTTCACAACAAAAAGGGTAGTATGAACCATCTCGAAGTTGGTTTATATAAGAGAAAGTTCTTCACGGAAGCCAACTACGAGTTAGTTCCTACCTAGACATGCTACTACCTGTTGTTATGTTACTCCATCGCTACATTTTTTGTTCTCTTTCATATTAACACTGATTTACTACGTGTTAGCTCGTAGCTGGCGTACGAGGGAAAAACTCAAATTACGAGAGAACTCGTAGTTGGCAGTCAGTGTGCTATGAAGTAATATCGTTTTTATTTTGTATAGAGATTGCCATTATTTGAAACTCAGCTATAATTTCTATGAAATAAGTTTCAATTAAAAAGTATAATAAAGAATTGACAAGGCAGTAATTTTATTCAAAATATTGAACATATCTTCTTGACGAATAAACTACTATTTTAAGTTTAAGCAATCAGGGAATAGTTGGGATTCGGCTAAGAAAACATCAATACGATTTTTGTAAAAAAATCGATATTCAGGTCGTTTCGGCTACTCTTTGATAGCCTTCGACAGCTGTAATGACAAGAAACAAAGAAAAACAGAAATTAATACACAGAAAAAAGGTTTATCAGTAAGATAAATGACAGGTCTATAAATACAAATCAACTTATTATAAAAGAACAATTTGTTCTTAAAATATTAGAACAATTATATTATTAATAAACAGGTAAAGTGAACATTAGTTGTAGATCTAGAAATTAGTTCTAGAAAATCAATAGAAACATAAACACACACAGAAACGTCCTGTATATAGATTTTTTTACAAAAATCATATTGATGCGGAATCCCAACTATTCCCTGATTGCTTATCACCTCGACGGCTAACTATCTAATCTTCATATTTTAAGTTTATTTTTTAGATAACTAGATTATAATTTTGAATTATAACTTATAACATAACAATTTTGTTCCTAATTATTTTACTACTTAAGAGTAAATATTTGTTAATATTGATATTCAGAAAGAAATATCAATTTGAATATATATTAAATATTTAGCACATTGACTGACACAATGTTTTTTATAGTTCTAATATGAGTGTATTGGTTGCCTGAATTGAGGGAAAGAATTGGCACAAAAAATAATAACTGTAGTGAAAATGAGTCAAACATAAATGCAATAGCAAAACATAAGAAACCTCTTAGTTGACAGTCAATGAGAGTCATGTCGTTAAGTCTTGGAAGATAAAATTTTACTAAACTTCATCTTCCAAAATGGTAGTATATATGCATGTATGTATATATATATATATATATATATATATATATATATATATATATATATATATACATATACACAGGGTGATTCAGGTCTAAGTAGCCAAACTATAGGTGATTCTAGACGTAATTTCCAACACAAAAGTTCATTTGTAGTAAGGTCCGATTTTGAAGGGAAAAGCAGTTATGCCCAATTTTCTGTTTTTTTAAACAGTGATTTAACTCCCTCTCCCAATGTTTTTACTTTTTTTTTGGTGTTTTTTGAAAACATTTCAACTTATGTGTAAAGTTTGGATTACAATTATTAAACTATCTTGAAATAATCCCTCAAAATCTAGTCTAGTCAAAACATTTTTGAAATTTTTTAGTGTACTTTAAGGAGTTCCAACTACATCATGCAAAAGATAAATCAATAAAAAATTGGAAAACACAAGATGTGACATATCTCTGAAATTAAAAACTTTTCCAACAATTTCTTTCAGTTATTTATTGCTTCCAGACTGGACAATGTCTTCCTACAATTTGGCCAATAAAAAAATCAGTAATCCATAATTTCTTTACAGAAGGTAATTGAAAGTAACAAAACTACATTCCACTTTTTTGACAATCCCTTGGGTAGTCTAATTCTTGGACTCTAGGAGTTCTGCAAAGTGGTGGGTCGCGCTTCCTCCCTTCCAGGGGTTGTTATAGTTACATCCTGTCATTTTATCCTAGAATTACCTCCCATCTTCATTTCTTATTCAGTTATGAGTCAGTCAGCGCCTATTGTTTAGCCTTGAATTTCTGGTCTACAGTGCAGTTCAGTGAGTTGTTGATTTAATATGTCGAAGCCTAGAAGTTGTAAAACTTTAACGTTGTCAGAGAAAATAGCTGCGATTAAAGAAGTTGAAAAAGGAATAAAGAAATTTTTTTTTTAAATGTGAAAATATGAAGTTCGATTTTTTAGCCCTTTATTTTCAAAAACTTTTGTAATTCGAATTTTGGATAATTCGAACTTTTTTATTGGTCCCTCGGGGTTCGAATTATCCAAGTTCTACTGTATATATTTATTTATTTAGGTATTCCTGTGAAAAATGTAGAATGCAGATATTAATATAAATAATTAAATTCTTAGAATTAAATATCATAATTTTTGCATAGTTAAATTGTTCAAAAAAATAATGAAATTTATAAGATTAGTGTTGTAAAAATTGTAAATAAAGTTATTGTTTTTTTTTAGTTTTATAACAAATTAGCTTGAGTAAGACCTTCAAAAACATTTCCTTAGTCCTGGGCCTATGAATGTGCAACGAGTTTTTGAAAAGGAGGCTAAAAGTTCTTTGTGATCTTACAGAATGGATCATTATGTTTAAAATTTACCGATAACATTATTTTAATCCAAGGATGAGTTGCAGACAGATTCTCATGTGCCAGATATCTTGATTTACCGATGAGTTGCAGACAGATTCTCATGTGCCAGATATCTTGATTTACCGATGAGTTGCAGACAGATTCTCATGTGCCAGATATCTTGATTTACCGATGAGTTGCAGACAGATTCTCATGTGCCAGATATCTTGATTTACCGATGAGTTGCAGACAGATTCTCATGTGCCAGATATCTTGATTTACCGATGAGTTGCAGACAGATTCTCATGTGCCAGATATCTTGATTTACCGATGAGTTGCAGACAGATTCTCATGTGCCAGATATCTTGATTTACCGATGAGTTGCAGACAGATTCTCATGTGCCAGATATCTTGATTTACAACAATTTTTCTAAATGTTTACTTCATTAACATAAAGAAAACATTTCACTTCCATCCATACGGTGTATTTATGCAACATAATAATTTATTATTTTAAACAATAAATGGAGAATAGAAAAAGTAGCATTTTCAATAGTTTTAATTATGCAGTTACATTATTTATTGACATTTATTAGGTTCTTTTATTTTTATAATTATTCACTTAAAGAAGGCATTTATTCAGAAAACCTGGTAGAATATATCACACTAGTATTTCTAAAGTGATACAACCAAAAAAATAGGTGTTTTCCAGTTATGACTACAAAAGACATGGTAAATATCGCTTTATCAACCGTCAAAACTGTATGTACCTAGCTTCAGACCTTGTACGCCAGAGGGCACTTGTGTCACTCTTCCTGTCTTAATGCTATTTCCCCTGCATAGGCAAGAGTGACATATTTTCAGTTGAGTTTTATTTTGAGTTGTGTCACTTTAGAAATACTAGTGCTTTCTATCAATCAATTTTAACTGGATTTTCGTCAAATAAGTCTAGCAGTTGTTGTCTTTGAACTGTTTGAATTCCGCAGGTGATCCTCCGGATCCGTTAATCGCGGTGTCCTCAGGTACAAACATACTCGGGGATCACCTGTGAGGTGATGCATTAAAAAAATATATTAACAAAGATATTTTTTGTAATTTATATATATGAGAAGGGAATAGCGAAGAAAAGCCATAATTAAAATAATAATTAATAATAAAAATTGTATTTCAAGAAAGCACGTCTTGGAACTGGACATTGGTAAAATGAAGTACCTACGCCTGTAAACTTGAAAAAGTTGCACTTAAAAATTTAAAATTTTATATTTAATAGTTATTAATAATAAAATTGATATTTTACAAATAAAAATTACTAGTACACATTTAAAAAAATAAGTAATTGAAGATTACTATAACGCATAGTCAAACTTCAGTTTAGAATAAAAGAACTTGTAACTTAACATTATGATGCACGAATATTTGATCTATAACAATTATTAGACAATGGTATTACATGTTTCAAACATAAATATTTCCTGGAGGAAACACAGAAGTATCTAGTGCTTCTCCTAGCATTAGTAGGATCTTTACAGGCCTCGCATGTTTTCTAATCATAAGTGATACAAGATTGGAAGGCTGAACATGTAATATGAAATATGGCAGATCAGGAATCATTACATTCTGAATTCTGCTCATAAGTTCCCAGTTTTCTCTACATTTATTTGAAAAAACTGAAGAAATTAAATTATTTTGATTAATACATTTCACTGATTTAGGAAATGAAAATAATTTAATGAATGAATATGGAATTTCAATTAGTTACAATAGTGGTCGTCGTGCACCTGAGAGGTTTGGTTGGTTGGTTGGATATGGCTTTAGGGCAAACAGATTCCGATCTCACTCGTGTCACACTCACACTCGTGTTTGTTTTTTCTCGGAAAATATATACTTATGACTAACAATTTTTTTTTTCTTTTTTACTTTCTTTACTATAGAAACATCTTCTATTTACATGAACTTTATTGCTTAAGATATACGCACACACACACCCATTTACCTACATGCACACACACAAACAATATATATATATATATATATATATATATATATATATATACACACACGCACTTAAAACATAAAAACACATACACATTTTTTTTTATTATATTTCGTTGTATAATTCAATTTTTTCAGAAAACTTATTATTTTATTTATTTAATTCTATTCCCTGTGCTGTACAACATACTAGAAGCTGAACTCCATGCAACATTTCTTGCCCTCACTATCACTCCATCACAACACTCAAACATTATCATCTGTACAGATTCCCTTAGTTCACTACACATATTACAGAACTTATACAATCAACATCCAAAAGCAATTCAAATCAAGCAACGCATCTACAATTTACAACTTTCAGGCATACATACAACAATATATTGGCTACCATGACTTAGAGACCTAGGCCTTAGTACGACTGCAGACGAACACGCAAAATTGGCTACTCAAGACTTAGCAATCCAACCACTAGACATTTTTTACCAAGATCTTACGAGACAAACTAAGCTTCAAATCACAAACAAATGGCAAAATGACTGGACAAACTTATCTACCAGTAACAAATTAAGACAAATAAAACGGAGCATCGCGGAATGGCCTTCCAGTCACAGACAAAATAGAAGAGAAGAAGTAGTACTAACTGGACTCCCAATTGGACACATGTATAACACACGAGTACTTAATGACTAAAAAAGAAAAGCCTACATTTAAAATATGTAGCACTAACTAAAATCTAGACTTACCATATGACATGACCGAATTACTTACTGACAGTAGTCCACATATACCAACAATCCTTACACATCTCAAAGCTATTAATATGTATGGAAAAATTTAACACTTTTAAACCCTCCTTTTTTTTTCTCAAGAAACATCCCATGTCTCTATTATATTCAAACAAGTGCAATAAATAACATAAGGAAGGTATTGGGCCACTTGGTAAACTGTAAAGAACGAATGACACGTATTGAATGAATATGTAACATTGTCTAATTGTGTAATCCGATTTATAACTAATTGATCAACCAGATGTGTATGAATAACACCATTTGTTTATAGATGTATGTATGTAATATTGTAACTGATGTATACATGCAATAACTGTTTGGAGTGAAAACGCCTTACATGCGCATGGATGCTCATAAATAAATATTAAAAGAAAAAAAAAGTCTATTTGTGAGTAATAAACCTTTCATTAAAACATAGTGTCTTTGTTTTAAAGGCATTACACAAACATATGCCGTTCTAAAGCTTATTTAGAAAAAAAACAAAACATGTTTTTTGGAAAAGCCCCAATTTTCTCTGCTTTTACACATTATTTTTACCCTTACATTACTTTTTTGACATCAGCATTACATTTACTTTAAGGCTAATGCACTTTCAATGTCAACAAGTGTCTTTTTATGTATATATATATATATATATATATATATATGTATATATATTGTAATGATCTATAAGGGGGTGCTCTAGAAAGAGTCAGTTTCTGGCATAGCAAAGAGTAGCATTCCTATTCAAATAAAGGCTAAGTTATATTCCATAAGGCCATCACAAATATTATCTTTTGTCAACCAATTAAATAAATAAAAGAGTAATAAAAGGGATAGCAATTGGCAGTGCTTAGTTTGGCAGTATTTATTTTTTTTTTAAAAAAACAGTGTTAAATAAAAGAAGAGTCCAAATGTCTCGGCTAGGAGCGATAAGGCATCGAGAGATACAATTTTCCCAGGAAGATAAGAATAGAGGTGCTTCCAAAAGATGCCCTTTGGACATCCAGTTGGTGATCGCTGAAGACAAACACCCTTGGTGTGGTGGGAGTAACGCCTCTATAAAAAGGGCCTTCCCCCACCACTCGCCCCATTCGAGCACCAGAGGCGGAGGACACACGACCCCATTCGAGCACCAAGGCGGAGGACACTCGCCCCATTCGAGCGCCAGAGGCGAAGGGCACACGGTCTCTCTGCAGAACCAGCTGGTCAGCCGACACCAAGCTCTCACTTCATCTTCACTTGATAGCCAGACACCACTCCATGATCTAGCAGCCGACCATCATTCTCCTCAACATAACTACAACCAGTCTGCCTCTTCACTTCCAGAACATCATCCGTATCATAAGCTGAGTATACCTCAATAACTGCCAATCTTCAATTAAATTTAAAAGCTATCTAAAATTTCATAAAGGCCAATATTTATATTTTAATATATAAGTTAATATTTTAATTATGTTCTAACTTTTCTTAAATAACCCAACATTGATACAATTATGTGAGTCAAGCAATTTTTCTTTTTTATATCACAGCCATGCCAAATCTTAAATTATATCTTTTATTCAATATAAGTCAATTATTTCCAACTCTATTTTATTTATAATGAACCTTTCTCCTGGTATTTAATATGGTCTCAACACATAAAAGGACAGATGGTAAGAAGTGGTTCTAATTATATATTTCTCATGCTTTTCTTTCAGGAAATTTATTAAATTAATTCAATTATTCAAACGGTTTTATTCATAAGTCCGTATGTGGTGAGTTTGGTAATTTTAAATGAACCCTGAGATATAATGAAAATATAATAAAAACTTTTCTAAATCAACTTTTAAATATATTCAATTTTCTTTTTCTTCCCCCACCAAAACACCACAATATATATATATATATATATATATATATATATATATATATATATATATATATATATATATATATATATATATATATATATATATATATATATATAAATTGAATTTTGTTAGGAGGCCCAATGGCCATGAGAGTTAATGCGTAATTATATAATAATAATAATAATAATAATAATTATTCAACTGACCCTTTTCTTAATCTTCGTATTTTCGTGCTAGGCGGAAGGTCAAATAATAAAAATTTTACCACACTGTTTCACCAACTTTATTATGTCCCTACATGTTTCACACCTTTTTGGTGCCTCATCAGGGGAAAAAGTTACAAATATAAAACTTACGGCCTCAACCTGAGGAGGATAACCTTCCACCAGTATGGCCACGTCTAGACGGGCGTAAATCTATTATTATTGGAATAATAATAGATTTTACTCACTGGAGATCTGGGTTAATGATCTCCAGTTACAAATATGTTTATTCAATACAAAGGCATTAGAATATATCAACACACGTTTCACAAAAACATTTGAAAATAAAAACAAAAAATATTTCATTCACCTGTAATTGAGCATGTTCCCGTAGTTGATGCCATGCAGACCATCAGCGATGGTTGTGCGAAGAAGTTTGTTTAAGATCCCTCCAGCTAGAAGAGTAGTGAAGACTATCACTAAAGCTGTTATCTTCACCATCACCAAGCTCATGATAACATCAATACCTCAGGAAAAAATATTAAGGATTAGTTATTTTGAAAATATTCATAGCATATTTCAATGGCAGAATTTCTACATTTTGGGATTTGACCAAGCGATTGTTTTTGTTAGATACTTAAGTTTCAAGTGAAAAGAACAATAAATGAAACAACAGAGTTGATGACATCAATATATCAATATTATAGCAGACAAATCTTCTCATTAGTGCAAAGCCAGATGAAAAATGGAAGAACACCACTCCCATACTAATTTAACATGACCCTCAATTTACATAAGAGAAGTAATTTACTTTAGTTACATAAAATATAGTTTTTATTTCAGTTAACATCCCTCCTCAATAAAACGCCCAGAACAAATAACTATATAACATACATAATTCGTATAAAAAAAAAAAAAATCAGTCCCGTAACAGGCCACAAGGGCCCAGAGGGGCAGATACTGTAGAGGTATCTGATTCTTGACCATACGGCACACTAGGGAGATAGTGTGGTCAATACTATGCTCCGGCCGCCTGATTTTCCCCTTGGCTGCTTCGACTGCTAGCGTCATCAGCACCCAAGGTACCCATTATTAATTAAAGGCTGGGTGAGCCTAGGGACGATCTGGGACCCCAAATCCAACCCTCGAACGGCAGCACTAGAAGAAATCTTTAGTGCGCGCTCGGGTTTTGAACCTGGTCCTCCAGTTCATTAGTCGAGTGCTCTACCACTGAGCTAACCTCGCCCCCACATAATTCATATAACAAGACACAAAAATGATATTATTACAAACTTTTCAAAAACACAATTTAAATAAGAACTGTGATTTAATTAAGATAACTCTGAGTATTAAGATCATGATCTATGTTAATTCCTAGGTAAGTTCACACCTTCTCCAAATCTTTCATTTTAAAATATTCATGTAATTTATTCCTAACTTCCTGATTTCTTAGAAGACTTCCTTCGGTGTGCTTATCGTCCAAAATACGAAGCACTTAAAATAAATAAATAATTTATTTGTCACGTTGATCAATTCTGATTCGTCTTAAAATATAATTAGCAAGTCATCTACATAAGAAGCAAATAAATGAACTATGTCCCACAGTATAGTATAAGCAATAGTAAGCATTACACCTTATAAAATTCTCCTTTTTCATTGCTTCGATTAATTTTTCATTACAATATTTAGGTGATCATAAATAGATTTTAAGAGTTTTAAAACATCATTTTCTTTAAGATCAGGAAGAATGGTTAAATAAATTTTATTGTAGTTAACACCCTCCCGCAATAAAAACTCTCAAAACAAACAAAATATAATTCATTACAAGAAAAAATATTGATGTTATTCCAAACTGCGCAACCGTCCTATTTCTTCAAAGAATAGTCTTCCCACAGCTTGGTAAGGAAATCCACTATTCGACCTTTACTGGCCAGATAACTAAGAGTGATTATCTTCATAAATTTTTACTGTTTAATTGCCTATTTGAGATATGTTCAGTTCTTTTTACAGCTCTTTTAGCCAGAATGTCTCAGTGACTGCAACACTTAAAGCAACGTATTCCCACTCAGTCAAGGGGACAAAGCAACTGACTCTTGCTTCCTTGAAGACCAAACTATAGTTAATGACTCAAGTTTGAAAATAAATCGAGTGGTAGATTTGTGCTCGACTAAATCACCAGCCCAATCATCATCACCAAAGCCCTGGAGCTGCTGGCCTCCTTTCCAGTGAACAAGACTGATATCGATAGTTCCCTTGATATAGCGAAGAACTCTTTTTAATGCCATCCCAATTCATTGCTGGCATAGCTGTGATACCTGCTTAGAGGAGACATTGTGTAGCATAAGTCCGGCCAGGAACCGATCCTTGCATACATTATACAGCGTACATGATTGCGACACTTGTGTTCCATACTTGTATCTTTTTTCTGTGCCCTTCAAAACATTTTTAAAATTACAGTTCATAGGAGTAGCCACAGCTTTGCACTCACCCATTCCAATTGTTTCTAAAACTTGATTTAAATAAGAACTCTGATTTAATTTGATTTAACTTGGCAAAGTAACACACATTGGTCCTACAACATCTGAAGGGCTTAGATGCAGATTATTCAAATTTTTTGGTCGAAAATACGCTAGAATTTTGAAAATTAGGAGTTACTCATTCCTCAATAATGGCCTAACTTGATCTCACTAGCATCAACACCTTAGCATCTCTAAAGAAACCAGCTACTGAGACAACAGACGAGAAGAAATCTTACTTGCTCGACTCCGAATTGGCCACACAAGACTAACACATGAATATCTTATGACAGGACTTGACAAACCAATTTGTGACATATACAGACTTTACTGTAAAACACCTACTTACGGAGTGCAGAAGACGACAAAACTTAGATATCCCACATGACATGTAAGAATTGTTCAAGGACAGCAGCCAGTACATAAACACAATACTTTCTTACTTGCAGGACACTAAACTATACACTCACATTTGAAGACATCTGCTCAATAACCAGAGGCTTCCAGGCATATAACAGACATTTCCAAACCTCTGATTATGGAAATAATTGAATCAAATACCCATCTTAATGCTGGTTCATTAGACCATACAGGTACCACCTTGAAGGAGTGAAATCGCAGTAGTTGCAAATCACCTATAAATAAATAAAATAGAGAAAGAAATTCTATGGCTTACCAGTAAATTACCACACTTCACTAAAGGAGGTAACATCTCTTTATTTCTCTTCAATTGAAATGAGAAATCTTTACTACTTTCTACAAGTCCTCGCATTACAGGACTAGACTGTCGCACTAACTCCATATAAACTAATTTTAAGGAATAAAACAAACATTTATGTTGGGCAATGTAAATATATTGTTAGTAACTATTTTTGTCATAAGGTTAGTAAATAATACTTGTATATATAACCTATTCTTAGGGCAATCTACTAATTGTACTAATACTACAGGTAATACTTCTCCTTTTATTAAATATTTTGATATTTGCTAATCGTCTCCGTTACGATCAAGCTATAAATAAATAATAATGATAATAAAAAATATTTTGATGAAATTGATTTGATGGATGTTCACGTAAAATAAAATTCAAAATATGTACATATATATTAACAATTTATAATGAAATATGTAATTAAAAAATGAAGATATTTAGTAAACAAATACCTAAAATACTTTAAATATTGAAAAGAAAAGCATAAATAATACGTAGGAACTCGGTTATTATAAGTGGAAAGAACAAAAGTTGAAAATGTATAGAACAAAGTGACTACAAATTATGAAAAATAAGGCATAAATAAAAATTAGGAACTCATTATAAAAGGGAGAAAAAGAAGTTGACAATTTCTACAGATGAACATTATTTTGGAGAATTGTTTGCAAAACATGCATTTTTAAATTGTGAAACGGTAAATGACGCTGGTGTGATCTCAGTATATTTTTGAAGCGACTGAATGATCCTTCAACATCTACTGAAGTGACTGGTGTGATTTTGAAGGCTACAATCTCCATGGGATTCAACTCAACTCTTAAACATCTACTTGCTGTTTTGCCGCTGTGGATGTCTCCAATAATCTGGATATCTTTCCATCCAGGGGTTTTACCTAGACAGTCTTTTAACTTTCTTCCCAGTACCTCCTTCTAAAATCTTGATTTCTTTTATTACTCCTGGTATGATTGCAATTCATACCAGTTATTGGTAAGTTTTGATCTTTCATGATAAATATAAAATGAAATCTCAAAGAAAAGGAAGATTTAAGGCGCCACAACAGGAAACTGATAGGATTCTAAGTGGAAATGGCTCCCCCTACCTTGTTGACGTTCTTCATGGGAAACACTATTACCAATACTTTTCTCATTTTCATTCCTTATTTTATTAAAATACTAATTTTACTATTAAATGCAATTAAACAAACAATAACCAATTAAAAAAATTTGGTAAACAGTGATAAAACTAAACTAACAATTTTGAAGTTTTAAGCACTTATTTCTCGGATTGACATCGCCCTATCGAAAATGACCTCAAAATATTTTTTGTAGGGAATTCAGTAAGCTTTCGCATGGTCACCTTCCACTTGCCACAATTTCCTAACCGTTTTCGAGATATTTTATCAAATATACGACAATCCCAAAACGTTTCATGTCTGTTAATGAAATATTTTATTTCCAGTGCTTCCTTAACTCCAAAGGGAACCATTTATCTATTATAGATTAGATGAATATCAAACAACAAGTTTCAACTGAATTAATCGTTTCTGAATACCCAAACTGAAAATTAGTTTGGAAAATTTGGTGTTTCAATGTTTCTCAAAAACGGTTACAGAAATCGCTTTAAAAGTGGTTCCATTCGTTTTTTTTTTACACTACGAAACTTATAAAAGAGTACCTGCAAGCATATGAACTCGAAACCGTACTAAGCGTTACGATTTTTTTCGCGCGACTTTCGCTCCAAAAACAATCTTCTGGTGAACGGATTCTGCTGGCTAACAAACTTGACCTTTCAAATTAGGCGAAAGATTTTTGTACCAAATTTAAAAAAAAAACAAAAAACGGATCATTTTTGACCAGACAGGTGCGCGTAACCCGTTATATTATTTATCAATGGGATCTGAAACATGGGAGGACACCCGCTTATGAGGTTGACCTCATGGCGGAATTTTTGAAAAACGTCTTCAAATCTTTACCGATCCTACATAGTAGACACCGAAAATGACACCCGTTAGCTAAGAGAAGCTCCCTGGCAGCAATGCTGCGTCCTCTCGAGGCAAACCTAGGCCCTCTCGAGGCAAACCTAGGCCCTCTCGAGGCAAACCTAGGCCCTCTCGAGGCAAACCTAGGCCCTCTCGAGGCAAACCTAGGCCCTCTCGAGGCAAACCTAGGCCCTCTCGAGGCAAACCTAGGCCCTCTCGAGGCAAACCTAGGCCCTCTCGAGGCAAACCTAGGCCCTCTCGAGGCAAACCTAGGCCCTCTCGAGGCAAACCTAGGCCCTCTCGCAGCAAACCTAGGCCCTCTCGAGGCAAACCTAGGCCCTCTCGCGGCAAACCTAGGCCCTCTCGAGGCAAACCTAGGCCCTCTCGAGGCAAACCTAGGCCCTCTCGAGGCAAACCTAGGCCCTATCGAGGCAAACCTAGGCCCTCTCGAGGCAAACCTAGGCCCTCTCGAGGCAAACCTAGGCCCTCTCGCGGCAAACCTAGGCCCTCTCGAGGCAAACCTAGGCCCTCTCGCAGCAAACCTAGGCCCTCTCGAGGCAAACCTAGGCCCTCTCGAGGCAAACCTAGGCCCTATCGAGGCAAACCTAGGCCCTCTCGAGGCAAAGAGAGCCCTCCCCGCAGAAAAAGGAAAATCAGTCAAGGTCCATTTGACTGCTTCAAGTCTTTGTATTTTTTGAGTAAAGCTGAATAGTGCTACATATGTTATATGCCAGCTGTTCTAATTATATATAGCCTTGTTAAGTTAGGTAATAAACATATGAGGAGCTTAGTATCAAATTTGGACAACTCCACTTTTGCTTTTTTTTACAGGAGAAGCAAAAAACCATATCTACTATATTGATGTCAGTATCATGGTGATTTTTTTATATGTTATTCTTATAGGCCCCAGAAACATTATTTCAAAGGCACTACAAAATTATATAAGTATTAAGGCCGTAATTATACTTTAAATAGTGGAGTTGTCCATGTTTGAAACCAAGTCATGGAGTTGTCTGTTTTTGAAACCAAAGGGAGCCATTTGAAAATTGAACCTATTTTCTTTTGAAACCAAACAAATATGAATTTGGTCTGCTCGAGGGTGTTTTAATATAATGTAATTATGTCTAATGTATTAAATCAAAATTATATAGTTAAAAATTACATGAAAAATGTTATTTGAATACAGTTTGACAAAACTGAAATGAAACTAAATTATCCTTATTTTATTAAGATTAGAAAAAAAAGTCCGATTCGCAGGAACTGCGTCATCTTAGCGCGGTTCCGTTCTTATCTCTAGTGTTTATGAAGGCATAGAATAGAAACAGTTATTACTTTGTTTAGATCAATAGCGAAACAGCTATCCAAATGAAATCTCAAACAAACCAGTCTTGAAAGGTCTTGATTTACAATCTTACCTGTATGGGTCAG